>BRDA01007251.1:26098-36949 GCA_036984385.1 Crenuchus spilurus
TAGAGTATATCAGAGACACCCCAAATCCAGTCCACTCAAATGACCGGTCAGTTCGTGTCACTATGACACCAATAATTTGGTCCACAACCATGACAACCGTCACACCCGTCCACGGTTGAGGACGAACTTTTACTTTAGGCGTAGAGCTATTTCGAACAGTCGTCTACCTTCGTACTTGACAAAAATGATTCAAATACATTTATTTCCAAGAAATTGTTAAGGGTGCCAATAATTGTGGAACAGGTCATTTTATGGAAAATAATTATTTCTTGGTCAGGATTTTTTCTTTATTTTTTTCACTTGAGTTGAAGGTTGCTTTTTACTAAACTTTTTCAGAGTGAGATTATTCTTCTGCAAAAAAAATATATATTTATTTTAAGGCTTTTAACACATTTTAACTAAGGGTGCCAATAATTATGGAGGGCACTGTAGCTTCACGACACTGAAAGTACATTTTGCATTTAATTTGGAAATCAAGGTCCCAGAGTCTGGAGGAGGAGGGGAGAGACTCACAATCCAGGCTGCTGGAGGTCTAGAGTGAAGTTTACACAATCAGTGATGGTTTGGGAAGCCATGTCATCTGCTGGTTTTGGTCCACTGTGTTATATCAAGTCAGCACAGCTGTCTATCTGGAAATTTTAGAGCACTTCATGCTTCCATCTGCTGACAAGCTTTATCGAGATGCGGATTTCATTTTCAAGCAGGAGTTGGCACCTGCCCACACTGCCAACAGTACCAACACCTGGTTTAATAACCACAGTATCACTGTGCTTGACTGGCCAGTAAACTCACCTGACCTAAACCCCACAGAGACTATATGAGATATTGTCAAGAGGAAGATGAGAGACACCAGACCCAACAATGCAAACGAGCTGAAGGCTGCTATCAAAGCAACCTGGGCTTCCATACCACCTCAACAGTGTCACAGGCTGATCACCTCCATGCCACGCCACACTGATGCAATAATTCATGTAAAAGGAGCCTCAACCAAGAACTGAGTGTATATACTGTACATACTTTTCAGTAGAACAACATTTATGTATTAAAAATCACTTTTTGAATTGGTCTTATATAATATTTTAATGTTTTGAAATACTGACTTTTGGGTTTTCATTGGCTGTCGGCAATAATCATCAACATTAAAAAATAAACACTTGAAAATGGATCACTCTGTGTGTAATGAATCTATATGTTTCACATTTTTAATTGAATTACTGAAATAAATTCACTTTTTGATGATATTCTAATTTTTTTAGATGCACCTGTATACATACACTATTGCGAAGAATTAAAGGTTCAATACAAAAGTCCGAAAAACCTTGGTGACCAGGTGTATTATGTAGTTACTAATCTTTAAGCCTTAAAATTCAGTACTATTAATTATTCAGTTATTACAATAAAATGTGAACATTGTACAATATAGTAATGTAAGTGAGGAACTGATGTGTGTAGTCTTTGAGTTACAAGATTTAGTGAGGATCACATCCAGCTCAGAACTACTGCATGGAGAATTTCACACCTATGTGAAAATATGTCGTCTTTTACACTGACCTGAATTCACAATGTAAGTGTGACTGAAACTCTCATGTGTGCCACGTAATGACCTTAAAGCTCTTACCCTCTGACCACTCTTGACTGTTCCAGCATCAGCCTTTTGCCTGCAGTCTGAAGAAATAAACATACAAGTGCACATTTGAGAAATTCTGCTTTTGCCTACAATTCAGTTTCAGCATTGCTGCTGGTTTTGATGGATCAGTCACCACCAAAAACTTAGAAGGAGGTGTGTCCTACATACTATGACACCCCTTTATTAAGGATAAAGTGAAGTCTCAAGCAAAACTACTGTATATACAAACCACAGGGACGTTAGACAGGCTGCACTACTGACCGGCTGCTTTTCTAATCCCGTCCTCTGCACTTCTGCTGCTTCTCTCTTTAGTCTTCATCGGACTCGTCTCTGAATCCACGGTTGTGCTCTGCTCCACAATAAAACTCTGTAACTGTCGTCTCAGCTCCTCGTTTTCAGACGTACATCTCTCTATCTCCCTTTGTAAAGACGTGAAGACGCTGTCAGCAAGAGCACAAATATCCACAGCGGCTGTTTTCAGCAGTACGTCAAGAATAGCCGTAAGTTGGACATGAAAATATGAATCTGCCATCCTTACAATGCCAGGTCAGCTGCTAACTTGTCTCTCTCGGCTGTTGTTAATTCACTTCAGTCTTTCTTTGTTTTTCCTCTTTGAAAAATATAGGTGCATATCGCCACCAACTGGTGTGAACGGAAGATCTATAGATCACTGCGATTTGATTTCCAACTTAAAAGCCCAACAAAGTAAATACGTATTTGAAATTGTCGTAGGACTAAAAAATGAATTTATTTTACAAACGTAAAAGAGAGTTTGTAATTGTAGCATGTCAGTATGGTTGGTCACGCATACTTTTAAAGCAATAACGTGTTTTATTTGGGCTTTTATTTTGAAATAGACAACCAACCGCGGCCGGAAGTCAGCCCCGCGATTGGGAATGGGTTCGCATTGCACAAAATAGTCTTCTTTGCTAACCAGCTCTGAAAATAGCTTTTATTTTTCTTTACCAAACGATAAAAGGCCAGGCAAGTGTTTAGTTCTCAACATCATGGATATCCCAACACCTCCAGAAGGTGAGAAATAAGCAGCAGAAGGAATGATTTGAGCTAACGGCTAAACTGTTCTGTATGGCTGCGTGTTAGCCGGTTAGCGATCTCACTTTGAAAACAAGAGCATGTTTATGTACTTTAACATAAAACAGCTCCAGTTTGTTGATGCAGAAGTAGAGTAAAGAACCAACCGTGTCGTCAGAGATATTTCAGTTTACAATTAAACCAGAAATTTGCAAGTCCACATGTGTTAACACACCAAGTTAGCATTAACGTAATTGGTCAGCTGTCTGACTGTGTTATTAGTTCTCCATTAAACCACAGAAACTCGGTCCTACGACTAGTAATGTTATCAACATGTCAGTAGCCACACAATAGGGCTATTTCATAAAACATTTAAACCCCTAATCAAACCTGACCAATGAGCAACAGGACATTCCTATTGGACAATCCTCAACGTTGGGCTTAATCTCGCTAATTTAGAAATCCTGCTTTGTGGAATATCCGCCTGTCCTATGTTGATATGACAATGGCTGTAAACGAAATGGCGAAATTAATGATAATTTCTCATTTGATGCAGAAACTATATAGCACCTATTCATACCTTCATAATCTTCACTTTAGCAATTAAATAGCTTATATGCCAGTTTCTTAACTGTATTACAATTTATGTCTGAATTACCGCAGTGTTGGTGTAACAAATTAAATATATCTTGCCTAACCTGGAGTCCTTATATTGGACCCCTTGTCCAGGCAACAACGGACCCATCACAGAGGGCTGCTTGGCTTCTTTTTGCTGGAGGACGTTTTGGCAGGTTGATCCAGAGAGAGAAACATTACACACGGTTTACTCTGCAACATGTTATCAGTGGGAGTTTTATTCCCACACTAGTAATGAGAATAATAAAATCATCTAATTTATACCATAATACTGACTGAACAAAACTGGAATTTAGAAATATAGACATTGTGACTCGAGTTCCTCAATGAAATCACACTGAATTTAGACTTGGATGTGGAAGAATTAAACATGTATTTTGGCCTTCTGCTAATGACGGTATTTTGCACAGGGATGCTTAGCTGTTTGAAATTTTAACTAATGCTTTTACCACCCTTTTTATGTTTGTTCTCTCAGACCAAGAGCTTCGCAATGTCATTGACAAACTGGCACAGTTTGTGGCCCGCAATGGGCCGGAGTTTGAAAAGATGACCATGGAGAAGCAGAAAGACAATCCAAAATTTTCTTTTCTCTTTGGAGGAGATTACTTTGGATACTACAAGTACAAGCTTGCAATCGAACAACAGCAGCGTACGTATACTAAAGCATTTACATAACTTTTCCACATGTCTTGATGTAGTAGTATACAGCAGAAATTAAGATTTGAGATTTACTGCTGTGCACTGCAGCCTTGGACATGATTCTCTCAATGTTGTTACATGATAGTTTTACTTTTGCGGCTTTCACTAATGTAGCCTTGGCTTTCAAAGTTTAAAGAAATGGTTCATACACAATCATATTTACACATTTTTTTCACTTACAATGTGTGTAAATCAGCTCAGTTATTTTTATAGTTAAAATTTGGCTTCTTTAGAGCTATAACATTACTAACAAAAACCATTTTAATAGTCAGCTGTTCCATCACTAAAATGTCCCTCGACTCACTCAGACTGCAGCTAGATCTTAATTAAGGTTGCAGTCAATATAGTCAGTGTGTTTGATGATGTATTTGACAGAAGAACTGTACTACTTAGGCAGCTATTGAGCTATAGTGTGTATTGTTGATTGATTACATCTGAGTTAAGTGGGGAAAAAAGTAAATTGAATTTCTGGTGAATCAGGTGAAAATATAAGGGAAAAAAAGAATTTCTGGTGAACCATTTATTTAAGCAAGTTGTCCTTCAGATTCACCGCAAACAAATATGGAAGTACAGAAATATTTAGCCATGATTTGTGTGTGTCTAAGGCATCCTTCTTTCCTCATAGATCCCACCACTCATGATGATGAATATAAAATGGAAGGTATTTACTAGATTGACGATTAGAAGCAAATTTCACACCTTGCCTGGTGTCATTGAGTATTTTTGCATCGCCAGTGCTTAATGGCTTTTCTTCTTTACTTTTGTAATGAGCTTTGTCAGACATTTTGTCTTATGTTTTGTCCAAGGTTATGGGAAGGTACCTTCCTTTGCTTGTGACAGAAACAGCCTGTCTGGAAAATTCATTCCCATCTAAGTGCAGAACTAGCCAAAAAGTTTGACAGATCTTGTTGGCTCAGAAATGAGACATTTCATTACTTTTTCCTTGTTACTTGCTTGTTATTTTGTTTGATTGATGTATTTTTATTATTATTATTATTATTATTATTATTATTATTATTCAGTTTTATGATAAATGTTTTTTTCCTGTAATAGTTTGTTCTAGTTTTTCATGGGCATTTTCTATCACAGTGAAAAACAGGGCAAACAAGCAGCATGTGTGATACTGATGCATGCCTGAGTGCTGTTAAGATCCCAACTGAATGGCTTTGCTTTGAGAATGTCCATTCAACAAAGTTATTTTTCTTACAATTGTTCTTTCCAGTTTATAATTTTGAATGTTTTCTGTGGGTCTTTCATGAGAATGTGTATATTTATACTGATTTGTAGCTTTATTGACCTTTCACAAAAAGGTTTCTGTGTTTTGGTCACTTCTTAATCAGTAACCCTGTTTTGAATTGCAGTGATTTGCAAACCACCCGGTAAAGATGTTACTGATGTCCCTCCTTCACTGACCATGCTGCCCCCTCCACCAATTCCCCCCAGTACACCATCAGTGGAAGAGCTCATCCAGCAGAGCCAGTGGAACCTCCAACAGCAAGAACAACACATGAACAGCCTCAGGCAGGTAAGTTACCCTACATTTTATTTCTTTTCTAATCATTTCAATCACAAAGGCTTTTATAGCAATTTTTAGGGAGTTTGAGAGAAGGATGAGTAGTTTTTCTACTGTATAAGAGAGAGGCAAAGTACAAGTAAAATGCTAGTATCGTGGTTGTTGCTACATAATGTGATTGTAATTTGCAGTGCATTGTATCAAATTTATTAGTGAGACAGAAATGGGGCATGTTTAAAGACTAGTGTGCATTACGTCAACTACAGTAATTCACCTTTCTGTATTACACATGTACCACAATGTAAACATCAATCTAGAGTGTGATTTCCAATCAGGTTCCAATACTGATACTGCAGCTAACTGCAAATGTTAAAATCATATTAGAAATGAACAGAATTGTCTTTGTTTTTTGATCATTTGTTTCAATTCTGCATTATTGGGCCATCCTAGAATGTGAATATGGGGAAGACTACATAATAAGGATACTGAAGAGATGAGGCAGAACATGTTCTGTGCAAAAATATAGTAGATAATCTCCATTTGTATTTTTCTTTTTCTCTAGGAACAAGTGAGTGCAGCCATTGCATTGGCTATGGAGCAGCAGACCCAGAAAATGCTGGTGGAGACGCAGCTTGACATGACTGAGTTAGATAACCTCCTTCAGCCAATCATCGACACCTGTACCAAGGATGCTATTTCGGTGAGTGGCAAAACGGCTTAATTGTTAGATGCCATTCATGTTCAATAAGAGGGAACAGAGCTTTTTTATGATGCCATTTAATTTCAGCAATTAAATTTTATGCCTTTACCAGGCTGGAAAAAACTGGATATTCAACAACGCTAAATCTCCACAACACTGTGAACTGATGACCTCACACCTGCGCAACCGCATCACAGCAGAGACGGCACACTTTGAACTCCGTCTACACCTTATCTATCTCATGAACGATGTCCTGCACCACTGGTAGAATAATAATAAATATGATCAATCAAAATTTCTGCACAGGTTTTTACAGATGCATTCAAACAGCTGATCAAATAACATAACTCAATTATTACAATTCCTTATTAAAGATTTATAAGTTTAGTATTAGTAAATGTCAAATCAAAAAGATTAGTATTAGTTAAGACATCAGGTGGCAGTGATTTCATTTTTTTTTTCTTCAGATTTATGAAATACTATGAAGTGTTTGTCACACATTCATAAAGCTTTGGTCTTTTTCTGCATATTTTCTGTGGTATTAACATTTGTTGTTCTTGTCCCACAGCCAGAGGAAGAATCAGAGGGATCTGCTGGCTGCTCTACAGAAGGTTGTGGTGCCCATTTACTGCACAAGCTTCCTGGCTGTGGAAGAAGACAAGCAGCAGAAAATTACACGGGTACGTTTTGTGATGCAACCCACAATTTAGTGTCATAATTGTGACAAAAATACAACAAGCAGGATGTTATCTGAAGTTTGATCTTACATGTTAACTCACACGAGGTTGAGTCAAAAAGATCTGCACTTTAGTTATATTAACTTTTGTTGGCCTTATCACCACTTTTTGTACTAGTTTATTTTAATAAAATTTCAGCTCACTGATGATTAGGGCTGCCACAAACGATTATTTTTATAGGCGACCAATCACCGATTATTTTTGCGATTAGTCGACTAATCGGATCATGCGTTAATTGAATATAAAACAATCAATCAATCAAAATTTATTTATTTAGCGCTTTTTACAACGGACGTTGTCACAAATCAGCTTTACATAATCAGTATCAGACAATCTGAATCTAAGCCCGATGTGAGCAAGCCGAGGCAACAGTGGCAAGGAAAAACTCCCTCAAGGCTGGAGGAAGAAACCTTGGGAGGAACCAGACTCACAAAGGGGATCCATCCTCCTCTGATCAAACTACTGATAGAGATTTACATCCTTAGTTAAATCTGACATGCAGTAAATGCAGTAACATTAGAGCTTCAGTCCGATCATAGCTAGTAGTAGATGTAAGTGAGCAGCAGGTCTGATGTCAACCGCAGGAAGACCCACATACAAAACATACATCTTATTGCACTAGAATGCAGCTGCTATTATATAACCGTCATTAGATTTCAGCTCTATGCTAACTAAAAATAAAAACAATTAAGATCATAGTTCATTAAACCTTTAATGAAATATGCAGCTTGTTGCAACAAACAATTATTTAACTGTTTAGCATAAAGTGTAAACATAGCACTGAAACATAACGTTAGAAACGTTAGCATTAGCATTCCTATTCAAACACATGACTGTTATAACGTTACAGAAAACACATGAATGTGTTCTAAGGCTAATGAATCAAATCGTCATCGCTAATGTTCACTTTTACAGCTATAAATATGAGTAAGCAGCAAGTTGACTCTCTGTTTACGCTCTGTTTAGCAGCTAACTAGCAATTTAGCTTACCGAGATAACGGTCCCTCTTCATCATTGTCGCAATCAGGCACAACAGCTTCCTTTTCAGGTGCTCGTGCATCACAGTTGTGCTGCTGTGGAAGGCACGTTCTGACTTGCAGATATTGCATTGCACACGTTTCTCTTTCATTTTCTTAAAATGATCTTGGCCCACTCTTTTGAGCTCCGTCGCCGGGTACTCTTTTGAGCCTGTCTGTATAAAACGTCGTGTGACGTCATCCACAGGCTACCCCGGTTATCACTACTGCGCATGTGCGTCAAGGACAGAAAGGAAGACGCAGCAGTAAAAGGTGAGTACGCAGCAGTTTGGAGAGAAAACGAAAGTAAAAACAAAAACGACGCATCGACTATTAAATTAGTTGTCGACTATTTTAATAGTCGACATAATCGTGACTAGTCGACTAATCGTGGCAGCCCTACTGATGCTTTGAAGCCTAAATTCAAGCAAACAGCAGAGGATTGCTGTCCAAGGGTGTTTTGTTGTTGCATGACAATGCACATCCATACAAAGCTGCCCATATGCTTAACACTCTCCAAAAACCTCACTTTGAGGTGTTAAAGCATCCTCCTGCATAGTCCTGATCTTGCTCCACTAGACTCTCACCTGTTTGATCCACTGAAAGAAGCCGTAAGAGGAAGGAGAGTCACGTCTGATGACATTTGCAGCTCAGCCAAAAAAAAATTTTAATGAGGGAATACGAAAGCTAGATGATAGATGGACAAATTGTGTTGAAAGGTTATGTTGAAAAATTTTTTGTCTTTTCTGATTAAATAAATTCTACAGCCAGATTGTGGAAAATTTTTTGACTCACTCTCATGTTTGAACTTCATCTGAAGGTGATGATGCAGCTGTGTTGTTTTTGTGATTATAACTGATTATACATGGATCATTGTCTGTATTTCACCACTGTCTAAATCATTCTATATCATTCCAAAATAATCATGAAATTAGAAATGTAATTTGTTCGACATTGTTTTGCGATTTCTAGTTGCTCCAGCTGTGGGAAAAGAATGGCTATTTTGATGATGTCACCATTCAACAGCTTCAAAGTCCTGCACTGGGCCTGGGACAGTATCAGGTACAGTTACCTACAGAATATAAATGTACTCAACATCTTCTATACATCACAGCATAATTCAGTAGGTTCTTATGGTGCCAGTATGGCATTAAGTCTCTTGTTGTGCAGTTAATGAATCTGAACCCAAGTGATGATCATTACTAATGTATTATTTAGCTGGTTCAAATTTTCCTCTAGTATCTCTTGAAGGTCAATGGCAAGTTCATATATTTAACCAAAGATTTGTGTTTGGGCTGTCTAGGCATCTCTCATCACAGAATATGCGGGTGTGGTACAGCCAGTGCAGCTGGCCTTCCAGCAGCAGATCCAGTCACTAAAAACTCAGCATGAGGAGTTTGTGACGAACCTGAAGCAGCAGCAGAGCGTTGCTGCTGCAGCTGCAGCAGCCGCTGTTGGCCAGTTAGCTCCACCAGAGGCTGAAGTTAAAGTAACCCAGCCACAAATTACTCCTCAGCCTGGTAAGTACAATCTGGTATTCTATAATATGTCTCACATTATCTGCACTTAAATTTAAGATGAAACTTTTCTGTATGCTCATCTGTGAGCCCTTTTTTATTTTATTATTTTATTTTTTTATCTGTTTATAAAGGCATTACAGAAAAACGTACTGTGAGCCCTTTTAACACCATAACCAGGACTATAAACTATTAGTGCATTAAATGTCTCACGATTTTAACAGCAGAAGTGAAGCCTCCAATGGCCGGCCCACCTCCAGGTGATTACGATGGTAATCAGACGAGGCCACCGGACTCTAATACCTCTGCACCTCCTGACATCCCCTCCACAAAGCCCAACTGGTTTGACCCTCAGCACAACATGCCATCCTGGAACCCACAACAACCAGTGAGTGTCTTCTTGAATAACAGGAACGTGTGCACTTAGGGAATGTACATCAAAAATGAGAACATTGTGGAAAAAGGTCTTTGTTGTTCATAATTTAATTCAAAAAGTTATACTTTGTGCTCATATTTTATATAAGGGACATTTTAAACTTTTTTGTTTTGCTGTTGATTGGTTTGGCTTATAGCTCATAAAAATCAGAAATCCAGAGCCTCAAATGATTAGACGGGGTTTCCGCGGGGTCTTAAAAAAGTCTAAAATTCAAAACTTTAAATTTATGGCCTTAAAAAGTCTTAAAAATGGCCAGATATCCATCCAAGCTCTTAAATTTATTAAAGTCTTAAATTTTTACTTTTAATTCCAAAAAAGCATAGTCTAATCGGACGTTAGTTTTCCTAACTTCTGCTAACGTCGACTAAATGCATCAGTGTAAATGTAGATCTTTTCTCGGTGGGACTACCAGTGTGGGAACTACAAAGCCCATGATAACCTCATGATAGCACATCTGTTGCCAACAGTGGGTTGCGGTTTTTTGGGCTTGTTTTTATACGTGAAATTGCTTATTTGGGCTTGGCTTTCTTTGAGTGAAACTCTTATCTCCCAGCTCGCCACACATCAATCAGTGCTGTAGACCATCTTGGAGAACTCATTGGATCCACTTTGACAAGATCAAAATACACCAAACAAAATGCACTTTTATTTTGATCAGAGCTTAAAAGATTTTAAGTTATTCAAAGAATTTATTAAATAATTAAAGTTATTGAAAATGTTTATATTAAAAGTGTTTAGCATAATTTTGGTGTTGTTTAGGTATAATGTCGTAATAAATGTTTACTTTTATACTGTTTAAATTAGGGATGTCCCGATCACGTTTTTTCTGTTCCCGATCCGATCCGAGTCAGTAATTTTTTAGTGTCTCCCGATACTGAGTTTCAAACCGATACTTCTATTTTCTAGATAAGAACTAGATAATACTAGTATAATAGATA
>BRDA01007251.1:37049-48290 GCA_036984385.1 Crenuchus spilurus
ATCAGCAAAGCCGATACCGATCAGTTAAAAAAATGCCGTGATCGGCCCGATCCTGATTTTTGAGATCGGATCGGGGCAGCCTCTGTTTAACAGAATGTGGTGGGTTGCCAGTTGGGCTTATTTTGAGCTTGTTTTCATAGAGCTGTTTGCTTGTTTCTGTCACGAGATCTGGCAACACTGGTTGTCAAGTGAATTAACAATTTAGCAGTTTTGTTTTACTTAGCTAGTTTTAGCGATTTTATTTTTCCCGACTAATGACTTTCCCCGGTGTTAATGGATATGGCATTATCCACGGTTTTCCTGTGCTTTAACCTTTACCGAGATTCACAGATGAAGCCGGTATTTAGTTTCCGGTTAGAGTGTTTATATTGTGAAAAGCCGACGTTCATTGCTGCTCTATAAGGGCACAGAGGCATATAACTACCTTTATATCAACAAAATAGGTAAGGTAGTGTTTAACAAACACGGCAACTTCATTTAAAGCTGAGGTAGAGCCGAATCAGACTGTCAGCCGAGGTAATTCACCAGGTGTGGCTAATGCTAATGCTAAGGGAAACTGGAGTAATTGAGACACTGGGTTGCTTGTGCATGGCAGGGTTGGGCAAGTCCTGCAACTACGCAGCAGCTGTTTTGTGGAAGGTTGGATAAGCTCAGATCGTATTTGCTGTGAAATATTGAAAAATAATACATTATCTGTATAACGACATTAGTTGGTTGTATTTTTACATTTTTATAAATGTACTTAAATATACTTATATTGATCTTATGAGTGTATGTAAAGCCTCACGAAGGAACTGAAAAAGTTGTAAATAACTCACTATTTCAGGTCCAAAACTTTTCAACAA
This sequence comes from Crenuchus spilurus, assembly GCA_036984385.1. Classification (NCBI taxonomy): domain Eukaryota; kingdom Metazoa; phylum Chordata; class Actinopteri; order Characiformes; family Crenuchidae; genus Crenuchus; species Crenuchus spilurus. The sequence goes on from BRDA01007251.1 coordinate 37,895, forward strand.
GCATATATATATTTGGAGGATATTTAAGTTGTGATGCTGTAAGCCATGCTTGGTTCCTTTCCTTCTTATTTGGTATAAAGTGCAAAGCAAAAGGCACCGGACACGTGCAGTGTTTGTGAAGCTGCTGGTGTTTAAAGCACGTACTTTATTCACATTTTTATTGTGACACCCGACTACATGTCGAGCCCAAGCTCAAATCTTATGCATGTAATCCGTATCAAAGCTAGTTTTATTCGTCTCACCAGAAATTGTTCTGTGATCATCCACCACTGTTGTCTTCCGTGGGCGTTCAGGGCTTTTGGCATTGATGAGTTCACCGGTGCTTTCTTTCTTTCTCAGGATGTACCAAAACACAGATTTTGCCACTTCTAATGTAGCAATTTCTCAGATGGGTTTTATCTGTTTTTGCAGCTTATGGATGGCTTGTTTCACCTCTCTATATAGAATTAGAACGTTTTTGGCAATTTGTCGTGTTGGTCTTAAATTTCACTGAGAATGGTCTTAAAAGGTCTTAATAAGGTCTTAAATTTAACTCACTGAAACCTGCAAGAACCCTGATTAGAATATTTCTAATCATTTTGGGGTTCGAGTAAATTCCTATTCAAACAGCATTACAACAAAAAAGGTTGAAAGTTGTCATTTATCATTAAATGAATATGAATTATATGATGATTTAACTTGTTAAATTTAATTATGAACACAAATAAACTTTTTCATGATATTCAAATTTTTGGATGTGCTAGCAGAGGGCTCTTTGATATCTGCACTAAATAGAAAGTGCAGATGAAAAATGAAAATTATTTGATTTTCCACAAAAAATTTGCAACGCCATTCTCCCGAAAATAGCCACTGTGTGCTTCAATAGTCCACAGTTAGATGAAATAACAATATTTACATTCAGCAAGATATTTTAATGAACACACTGGTTGTTTTTACATTTTATTATGGCCACACTCGGTTCTTTTTTAAGTCAGTCTGGAGAATCTCATATGGAAATATTTAAACCCTGATTACTTATTAAGCAAGGAAGTGACCACTGAACATTTTATAAGGAATATTCCACAGAAAACAAGGACAATTTATATTGGAACATTTTTAGTTTTTGTGCTTTCGCTCTCGGTTTCACTTAAACCCACTGCTCTTCCCTCAGCCACCATTTGATCCCACTCAAGCACCCCCTCCTTGCCCACCTTGGAACAGCCATGAAGGAATGTGGAGTGAGCAGAGGGACCCTAGCTGGAGTGGACCCCGAGAGGGAGGCCCCGGCGGTCCAAGTGGCCCTGGAGGTCCTGGTGGTCCTGGGGGTCCTGGTGGTCCATGGGGCAACCAAAACGAACCCCCGCCCTCCTGGAGTGGACAGTTTGATCAGCCACCCTGGAGCAATCAGCCAGACCAGCCACCCTGGAGCCAAAGAGAGCCACCTTTCCGAATGCAGCGACCGCCACATTTCCGGGGGCCTTTTCCTCCCCACCAGCAGCCACCGCCCTTCAACCAGCCCCCTCCACCCCACAACTTCAATCGCTTCCCACCACGCTTCATGCAGGATGACTTCCCACCACGACACCACTATGAGCGTCCACCGTATCCACCACATCGCTTTGACTACCCACAGGGAGACTTTCCAGGAGTTGAGGGTATGATTACAAAACCTATTTAACCTTTTTTGATTGCTTTGCTTATGATAGAAATTTGCAAATTTAGTTCATATTTTCAATCTATAAAAGTTTCTGAAGGGTAATCATTGTTTTATGCTCTTAGAGATGGGTCCTCCTCATCACCACCCAAATCAGAGGATTCCTCCTCCAGGAATGGCTGAACATCCTCCGTGGGGTAGTAACCAACATCCTGACTTTGGCCCCCCACCCCATGGCTTTAATGGCCAGTCCCCACACATGAGGCGCCAGACCCCCACTCATATGAACCAGGATGACCCCAGTTTGGTCCCCAATGTCCCATACTTTGACTTGCCAGCAGGACTCATGGCACCTCTGGTCAAAGTAAGTTTTCAGGTTTTTCTTTGTCTCCACAAGCCGAAGTGTAAAATATGTCGGTGACATTTAAATGTAATTAACATTTCCAGTCTGCTACACTGATACGTCTCTTTTGTTGACACAATATGTTCACCTAGAAATGAAACAGACTTTTTCAGTTATACTAATGCTAGTTTTAGCACTAGATAGATATATTTGTTTCTTAGAAGTTCACCCAACTTTTGTACTTCATAGCATATAATCATGACTTACATTTTGTTGTTTAATTAGTGAAACAAACCTAAAAATGAATTCAAATAAACATGTGTTGTGATTCCATGATTTTTGCCAGGGATTGAATGACATTTAATCTGTCACTTTTGCTTATTGTCTAGCTTGAGGATCACGACTACAAGCCTCTCGACCCCAAAGACATCCGTCTGCCTCCCCCAATGCCCCCCAGTGATCGTCTGCTAGCTGCTGTGGAGGCTTTCTACAGTCCTCCTTCACATGACAGGCCCAGAAACAGGTCACTTGCACATTTTTGACTTTATAGTAATAGATGTTATACCTCAAACAATCAATCAATCAAAATTTATTTATATAGCGCTTTTTACAATGGACATTGTCACAAAGCAGCTTTACATAATCAGTATCAGACATTTTGATTCTAAACCCGATGTGAGCAAGCCCGAGGCAACAGTGGCAAGGGAAAACTCCCTCAAGGCTGGAGGAAGAAACCTTGGGAGGAACCAGACTCACAAAGGGGATCCATCCTCCTCTGATCAAACCACTGATACTGATTTACATCCTTAGTTAAATGTAAACATGCAGTAAATGTAGTAGCATTAGAGCTTCAGTCCGATCATTGCTAGTAGTGGATGTTAGTGTGTAGCAGGTCTGGTGTCAACCGCAGGAAGACCCACTCCGGAGCGGAAGGAATTGACGATATTAGGTGGTCAGTTGTGGTCTGCAGGTGAAACAGCCATCGAATACCTTCAGTGGCCATTTCCTCAGAAAAGAGAGAAGAAAACAAACAGCAAACAGAAACAATTAGGCAGTAGAAAACATGGGTGAATATTTGCATTCAGATGACATCTGATCTGACTGGAAGGAAGAAAACTAGAGGGAATATAGATATTAGAGCGTCATCAGAACAGACAGGTATCCATCCATAACGCCATCATCAACCTCCAGCAGTAATTTTTTTTTCTCACTGTGTAAACAAACATTTTGAAATGGAGGAAGAAACAAAGCTCTTTGGACAGGATTTTATTGAAACAGCCTGCAAGTGAAAGCGAGGAAAGTGATGAAAAAGGCAAAAGTCACTGAAGATCTTTAATGTAAATCCACTTAATAAACCTGTTTATTTCTTTACATTCTCTTTTATTACATATTATAGTTGTTACACATTATTTATTATTTATAAAATACATTTTTCTTATTTAAAAGCACTTGGTGTTTATCAATTTGTGTGGATTCTGGGGGGCTGGAACGAATTAATAGCATTTCAGTTCATTTTAATGTTCAAATGTCATGAGCTCCATCACAGAACAAATTAAACTCGTAAGTTAATGTTCCACTGTATAGGCAAACGCACGAGCATTCCGTCATCATTCGCGCAGCACTGGGTACGGAAAGTATAAAGCAGCCTTTACTCCTCTACCCTTAATGATGCCTGGTGCGGTCAAGTCTCAACATGAACTATGCATGACTCGCAGGGCCAAATAGAATTTGTGTTAACAGCACTGTTATTTTTGTTGTGTTAAATTGAGGTTGCGTTAATGCGTTATTATTGCGTTAACTTCGACAGGCCTAGTTTTTAACAACTTACTTGTGTCAGTATTTTTAAGCTGTATCTGAGTCACTTTTTCTGACAAATTCACTTTATTTTTGGGCAAACAACTAAATGCTGAAGATGTTTTGTATGCTTGTTTAGTGAGGGCTGGGAGCAGAACGGCCTGTATGAGTTCTTCAGAGCCAAGATGAGGGCGAGGAGGAGAAAGGACCAAGAAAAGCGCAACAGGTGGGTGTGTTTGGCGTCGACTTTTGACACCTCCAAAACCTAATTGAGTTGTGTGTGGTTTAGTTTTGTGCATCAGAGTTAAGAAATAGAATTTACAGCCTGTGTAGGATTTAAAAAGCTGAATTTATATTTAAATATACAGAATGCTTTGTGCGAATATATATATTATTAATATTTAGTTATTATATATGTGCTTGTGCTGCAGTTTTATGTGACAGTATACATTTTTTTCCTGCTTATTCTGTTCAGTGTTTTGTTAACAGGGTTAAATATTTTCTTATGTTTCTTTGTCCTAATTAGTTTTTGTAATGGAGCACTCCCACTTTTCAGGCACCTATTATGAAGAAGAGTTTGTTATTCATGTACATTAATATAATTAGCTTAAGAGTTAAGTACTGACAGGCTCACTTGTGTATCTGACTCATTACAGCACACGAGGCAGTCGCTCTCATAGCCGTTCTCGTAGCCGTGGTAGGTCGTCGTCTCGCTCCAGCTCCAGATCTTCTAAATCTTCACACTCCAGGTCATCCCGGTCACGATCCCAATCCCGCTCCTATTCCAGATCCCATTCTAGGTACTGCCACATCCATTAATTCTGGGCTGGTTTCCACTTAACCTACCTTTCATGATTTTTAAGGATGTACAATATATTGCAATGTTGTTACAGTATTCATTTTTGGAGCATAAAATGATCAGTTACTATAGTGCTTTATTCTAGTAGGGTAATATTTAATGATATGGTGAGAGAAACTGAAATGAGGTGATCTGTTTTAACCAGATGTACAGTCATACAACAGAAAATTAGAATATTGTGAAAAAATATTTTTGTTAATAATTTAATTAAAAGGCTACTTTTTAAAATATTTTATATTATGTACACATGCATGCATTTTTTGCTTTGTTATTAACCTGTATGGCTTATCACTCATTAAATTCAGAAACTCTAATAATAATAATCAATCAATCAATCAATCAATTTATTTATATAGTGCTTTTTACAATGGGCGTTGTCACAAAGCAGCTTTACATAATTAGTATCAATCTGAATCTAAGCCTGATGTGAGCAAGCCGAAGGCAACAGTGGCAAGGGAAAAACTCCCTTAAGGCTGGAGGAAGAAACCTTGGGAGGAACCAGGCTCACAAAGGGGATCCATCCTCCTCTGATCAAACTACTGACACAAATTTACATCCTTAGTTAAATCATAATAAATAATCAGTTATTAAATAATCAGTTTCTCTAATAATTAGAATGATATAATTTGCAAGTTTGAGTAAATTAGTATTTAAAGAGTCACAATATTAATTTTATATGATTGACAAAATATGTTGTCCATGATTTGTGGGTGTACAAACTTTATACTATATATATATTATATATTATTTTATTTATTTATTTATTTTTAACTATAGTCAGAGCAGTCAATGGAAACATCAGCCCTCAGTGTTTGACTGGCTATCTGCTTTTTCCCTTCTCTGACACTCTCAGGAGCAGAAGCCACTCCAGATCAAGGTCAAGAAGCCGTTCTCGGTCCAGATCACGCTCACGATCACGCTCACCTGACAAGAGACGACATGCTGCAAAGTCACGCAGTCCAACACCACCGTAAGTGTGAATGGAGTACAACTGCTTACACATACAGCCACATATAAGAGACATCCTTAAGGTTACAAGTTTGTTCCTGTCTGCAGCTCCACCTCTGGACTGGGCTCAGGGGCCCCATCTGTGCCTGTTGATCTCAGGCTAGGAGAAGAGAACAAGGGCCATCAGATGCTGATGAAGATGGGTAGGTGTTTCAGCACATTATTTCTTCTTCATAGGATCTTCAGCTTTCTGGGAACAGGATAGAAAATGTCTGATACTGTTCAGAAATATGGAATAATTTTTTTAAGTTTGGAAATGTTCATGTTTAAACTAAAATGAATATTTTAAATATAATATGTAATATTATATATTAACTATTGAAGGGATATAATTGCATTGTTACTTCTCATGATTTTAGTTGTTTTCAAAACACATTAAATATAAAAAAACATACATTTTTGTTTAATTAAATTCGCATTATTGTGTATGAAAAACATTACTACTATACATGGTCCTAAATGTTTGAATTTTGTGTGTGTGTGTGTGTATATGTGCATATTTTTGTGTGTGTTTTTATAATGCTCCTGTATGGTACGTGCAGGGTGGAGTGGCTCTGGAGGACTTGGGGCGAAAGAGCAGGGCATTCAGGATCCCATTAAAGGAGGCGATGTGCGTGATAAGTGGGACCAGTACAAGGGTGTGGGAGTGGCACTGGATGACCCATATGTCAACTATCGGAGAAACAAAAGCTACAATTTTGTTGCACGGATGAAAGCCAGAGAGAAAGGTAGTGTTCAGCTTCTCCCAGTAGTGGATGCATAGATACTCACAAGGCTAAATTATTACCAAATGTAAATCAAAGAAAGCATAATGTATTAAAATTTTTGGATCATATGAAAACACTAACCAAATACTGTTAATGTCACAGTCGCAAGAAAAATTATATAAACCAGGGGTGTCCAAACGTTTCTGGTTTAGGGCCAAAAGGAGAAAAATATGTGCAGTCATGGGCCACAGATGCTTAGATCTATTCTAGTACTAAGTATTAGTAGTATTAAGAGTTTTTTGGTGGAGCTCTGATCATTTACTCAAAACTGCAATTTTTTAATATTTATTTTTAAAGCCCAACTTTGGGGGGAAAATTGCGAACATGGCAACTCTGAAGTCACGTCACAAGCATAGCTATAGTTACTGACGTCTTCATTGTTACCACAGAAACCCAAACACAAGTTTGTGATGTGTGGAAGTGCAAATCCAATCTTACAAATAATAGTGCAGACTTTCATCTCAATGTGGACAGTTGTGTTTACAGTCATTTGAGCAGTCTGAAAATAGCCGTAATGACAGATACGTAGGCATTACATGAGCCAGTTGAGTGACTCTGGCGCAGAGTGCTTCCTGATGTCTTATGCAGTGCAGCTTCACCTCCAGAAGCACATTTTCTGCAGACCATGGAAGCCACTCCATCATGGCTGGAGCTCCACCAGTGGTGACTCCACACAACTTGTCCCAAAGGAGACTCATATTTTCAATGGCAACTGACACAGCCTCAAAAATACCCTTTCCTGTTGTATCCGCTCCTTAAATTGAGGAGTTCTTCCAAAAATGCTGAGGTCATCATCAATCCCTCTTTATAAAATGAACAGCTGAGGATAAAGGAGATGTGGAGCATTTTAGATTTGTGTTACATGACAGTGACACCCAGTGTTCAAATTAGAAATGTTTTTAACAAACTACTTAATAGCGGACCAACTTTGATTTTATTTCTAAAATACTTTGTGGGCTGTTCCAAAAATGGCAACAGGCCACAAATGGACCCCGAGTTGAACTTTGGACATGCCTGAAGTGGAACTAACTGAACTTCTGCACTGATTAGTAATAAAACATGGTCTCGTCATTATCTAACGTTTGACTAATTACTAATTAAGGGTTTTACTTGCTTTTTTTTACATAACTGTTTTAACACCTTTAGAGATGAGCTGCGAGTTGTATTTGAAGTTAAATCTTGATCATAAGCTAAAATTTCACAGCCCTTTGTAAGTGATTTTTATCTTGTTTTCAGGTTGCATTATAGTGCAGCAATACTTTTTGATAAACTGTCCATTCCTGAGTCTATCAGTCTTTGTTTTACTGACATATTTTGTAAATGTTTGATCACTAGTAGGGGTAGGTATTTATTCACCTGTTTGTCTCATTTATTTTCAGTGAGTCGGGACCCCCAGGAAGCCTCACCTACAGAATGATTCTTCAGTGTATAAAAAGTGCATTTAAAAAAAAAAGCCCCCCCCAATGATAGATGTCTTTAACGTTTATTTTGAAAGTTGTTTGGTTACTTTAATTTTAATAAATCGTGTCATGTTGTAGTTCAGACTTGATATCCGTGTTCTTGGAGTTAAGTGAATTAGCCTAGATTTAATACTCAGCACAAGGAAATAAAGACATTTGAAACAAACGTATGCTGTTAACGTATTACCTATTTTGTCTGGTTGAGCCACTAACTAAAATTAAGCAGTTACACTGACCAAAAAGTTGTCATAAAATGTTTATTATAAAGAACATTTACAAAGTTTTACAAAACAGCTTTTGCATTAATGTAATGCACAACTTTTCTAGAGAGACTTCTCGTGATTTTGTATCTGTGTGTTTCAGATGAAGTGATAATCCCTCATTTCCTGCAAAACCTCTTCCAAAGCGTCCTCCACGGTCAGCTTGGGTGACCTGTTAGAACGAATGAACTGAGAAAGAGTCAACGTTTAGTTTAGAAAAGACAATAGTGGCATCACACAACTCTCAACTATTCACATTTACATAATCATCAGAATAATATGTCCACCTCCTTGTATCTACACTAATTTTCCATTTTATCAGCTCCTCTGACCAGACTGGTGCACTTTGTAGTTCTTCAATGGGTAGGACCACCACAGAGCAGGTATTATATACCACACATACTGTGGACCAACACAAACTGCAGCATCAGTGACACTGCACAGCTGAGAATGAGCCCCCACGCAAGTAAAACCTGCTGTGTGGGACCTGACCATTGAAGAACAGGTGAAAGGAGGCTAACCATGTATTCAGAGAAAGACAGACTACAGTCTGTAATTGTAGAACTACAAAACACATCTATATGTTCAGTGGAGCTGATAAAATGGACAATGAATGTAGACAATTTAACGCATTTACATTACAGTAAAAGTGCTACAGCATGAAACATCACGATAAAAACAAAGAATAGCAGAATATTTTTAAAAAATAATTTAGTTAGCCAGTTAATTAAAATCATATGTTCTGCTAAAAAGAAAAGTCTTGTCCTTTCTTAAAGCAGTTAATTGTCTATGGTAGCCTCAAATGGACAGGGAGAGCATTCCATAGCCGAGGAGAGACCGAGCTAAAAGCCCGATCACCCATGGTGCTGAGCTTACATCTGGGCTTACAAAGGCGACTTGAGTTTGTAGGGGATCTTGATGTAACCAGTGGAGTGAGTAAGTCTTTCTGGTATGGAGGGAGTAAGGAGAGAGATCTTGTACTCAATCTGAACAGATATAGGAAGCCAGTGAAGTGAATACAATATTTCCGCACCCTCATCAGGACCCTAGCTGCGCTGTTCTGGATATACTGCAATCTCTGGAGACTCTTGCTAGACATCCCAATTAGGAGTGCAATTACAGTAATCCAGTCTAGAGGAGATAAAAGCGTGGACCAGTTTTTCAGCATCTGATAGGGTGAGGGAAGAACGAAGTTTGGCAATATTTCTATGGTACTGAAAAGAAATCTTGCAAAGATGTTTAATATGAGCCTCAAAGGTGAGTTGTGGGTCAAACCTTACTCCAAGATTAGAACATGGAGGTATGTTGTTCTTACATTATATTTACCACTAATAAAATATAATGCTAATAATAATATCAGTAATTGGACGCTCTAGATCAGGGATACTCATTGCACGGCTCCCGAGCCACATGCAGCTCGCCGTGCTTTATTGGTGACTCTCGTGACCGGTTACGAAAGTACGGCAGCACAGCCAAAGTATTTTAAAAGCATGCTACAGAGACATATACTGTAATGCGTTTTACATTCCAAGCACTTGCCCTCTCATTTTGCCTCAATTAAAGTTGGTTCCAAATCGGGGATACTGTGGAACCTGGCAACACAGGCACTGTTTCCAACAGCAGGCTGCACGAGACTCTGCTGTTGCCAGGTTCACAGTTTAACACGTATAAAAGAACTAATAAAACTCATGTTACCATATTATTAATGACTTTAAGATAAATAGCAATAATCATAATAAATCCCTTATAAACAAAATACTAAGTCGTACACTCGTACACAGTTGTTTTACCATTCGCTTCAAACGTGTGACAGACATTTTCTGGGCTAGTTTAAGCTTCTAAAGGGCGGGATTTAGACAGAGTTTAGGCTGGATATTTTAGTTGGACCTGGCAACCCTGCAGCATAAGCTAGCTAGAGAAATATATTCAGTGCGCAAAGGTTTAGTCCATAGGTGGGTTGTTAATTTTTTTCTATTATTTGAGTGACTTGGGGTGATATTGTGGCTCTCTCCTTGACTTTGATCTGTCAATATGGCTCTTTTGAAAAAAATAGTGAGGATCACTGTTCTAGATTTTAGACTGGTGTCAGGTTGTATAGGGCACTTTGTCAGACATTGGGATGGAGAATTTTGGGGACCTGGCAACCCTTCTGTTTAACGCAGATCTGCTCCCCACCATCTGTGAATCCACCCTTCAGTAAGAAATCCTGCAAAGTGCGAAAAACTTAAATGATTTCTTTTTAACAAACTATAAATTTAATAAAACAAACTTT
>BRDA01007252.1:9791-29411 GCA_036984385.1 Crenuchus spilurus
GGGGCATGATTGGGAGGAACGGCCTCCACAACCTGAACCAGAGTAGTGTTTTGTTATTGGACTTCTGTGCTAGTCATGGTTTGTCCATAACGAACACCATGTTCGAGCATAGGGGTGTCCACAAGTGCACATGGCACCAGGACACCTTAGGTCAGAGGTCGATGATCGACTTTGTTTTTGTTTCATCTGATCTCCGGCCCTATGTCTTGGACACTCGGGTAAAGAGAGGGGCTGAGCTGTCAACTGATCACTACCTGGTGGTAAGTTGGATGTGCTGGCAGAGGAGGAACCTGGACAGACCTGGAAGACCCAAATGTACTGTAAGGGTCTGCTGGGAACGTCTTGCTGAGCACTCTGTCAGGGAGGTTTACAACTGCCACCTCCGGGAGAGCTTCTACCAACTTCTGAGGGAGGTGGGGGACATTGAGTCTGAGTGGACAATGTTCTCCATCTCCATCGTTGATGCTGCTGTATAGAGTTGTGGCCGCAAGGTCACTGGTGCCTGTCGTGGCGGCAACCCCTGAACCCGGTGGTGGACACCGGAGGTAAGGGATGCCGTCAAGCTAAAGAAGGAGTCCTATTGGGCCATGTTGGCCTCTGGGACTCCTGAGGCAGCCGATAGGTATCAGCAGGCCAGGTGTGCCACAGCTCGGGCAGTAGCAGAAGCAAAAACTCAGAGCTGGGAGGAGTTTGGTGAGGCCATGGAGGAGGACTATCGGTCAGCCTCAAAGAAATTCTGGCAAACCGTCCGACACCTCAGGAGGGAAAAGCAGTACTCTACCAACTCTGTTTACAGTGCCGGTGGGGAGCTGTTGACCTCGACTGAGGATATTGTCGCACGGTTGAAGGAATACTCTGAGGATCTCCTAAATCCCTCTGTCATGTCTTCTATTGAGGAAGCAGAGGCTGATGACTCGGGGTGGACTCGCCCATTACCCAAGCTGAAGTCACTGAGGTGGTTTGCAAACTCCCCAGTGGCAAGGCAGCGGGAGTGGATGAAATTCGTCCTGAGTGTCTTAAGTCTGGATGTTGTGGGGCTGTCTTGGTTGACAAGCCTTTGCAACATCAAATGGCAGTCTGGGACAGTGCCTCTGGAGTGGCAGACTCTGGTGGTGGTCCCACTTTTCAAAAAAGGGGACCGGAGAGTGTGCCCCAATTACAGGGGAATCACACTTCTCAGCCCCAATTACAGGGGAATCACACTTCTCAGCCTTCCTGGTAAGGTCTACTCTAGGGTACTAGAAAGGCGAATTTGGCCAATAGTCAAACCTCGGATCCAAGAGGAATAATGCGGTTTTCGTCCTGGCCGTGGAACACTGGACCAACTTTATACTCTTCATAGAGTGCTCGAGGGTTCATGGGAGTATGCCCAACCAGTCCACATGTGTTTTGTGGATCTGGAGAAGGCATTCGATCATGTCCCTCGTGGTATTTTATGGGGGGTGCTTCGGGAGTATGGAATCCGGGGCCCTTTGTTAAGGGCTGTCCGGTCCCTGTATGATCGGAGCAGGAGTTTGGTCCCCATTGGTAGTAAGTCAGACCTGTTTCCAGTGCATGTTGGACTCCGACAGGGCTGCCCCTTGTCACCGGTCCTGTTCATAATCTTTATGGACAGGATCTCAAGGCAGAGCCAAGGGCCAAAGGGAGTCCTGTTTGGAGACCATAGGATTTCATCTCTGCTATTTGCAGATGATGTTGTCCTTTTGGCATCTTCAAACTGGAACCTTTAGCATGCACTGGGGCGGTTTGCAGCCAAGTGTGAAGCAGCTGGGATGAGAATCAGCACCTCTAAGTCCGAGGCCATGGTTCTCGACCAGAAAAGGGTAGCTTGCCCTCTCCAGGTGGTCTTGCCTCAAGTGGAGGAGTTCAAGTATCTCGGGATCTTGTTTACGAGTGAGGGAAGAATGGAGCGTGAAATTGACAGACGGATTGGTGCAGCCTCCGCAATAATGCAGTCGCTGTGGCGGTCCGTTGTGGTAAAGAAGGAGCTGATCCAAAAGGCAAAGCTCTCGATTTACCGGTCAATCTACGTTCCTACTCTCACCTATGGTCATGAGCTTTGGGTAATGACCGAAAGAACAAGATCGCGGATACAAGCGGCTGAAATGAGTTTCCTCCACAGAGTGGTTGGACACTCCCTTAGAGATAGGGTGAGAAGCTCGGTCACTCGGGAGGAGCTCGGAGTAGAACTGCTGCTCCTCCACATTGAGAGGAGCCAGCTGAGGTGGCTCGGGCATCTGTTTTGGATGCCCCCTGGATGCCTCCCTAGGAAGGTGTTCCAGGCATGTCCCCCCGGGAGGAGGCCCCGGGGAAGACCCAGGACACGTTGGAGAGACTATGTCTCTCAACTGGCCTGGGAACGTCTCGGTGTTCCACCCGAGGAGCTGGCTGAGGTGTCTGGGGAGAGGGAGGTTTGGGTTTCCCTGCTCAGACTGCTACCTCCGCGACCCGGCCCCGGATAAAGTGGTAGATAATGGATGGATGAATGGATAGAGGTTGAATGATCATGCTGCAGACAGCACTATTCATTACTGGCAGAGTGCTCAGAAGATGTGCAGACCAGCTCAGCAGACATCTTCAACATCTCTCTAAGCAGCTCCATGCTTCCAACGTATTTCAAGGGAACCACCATTGTGCTGGTGCCAAAAAAGTCATCAGTGCTCTGCCTCAATGAGTACTGTCCTTTTGCACCCCCACCAATCATCATGAAGTGTTTTGAGAGGCTCATCATGAGGCATATCAAGATCCTGCTGTCTACCTCAATGGATCCACTGCAGTTTGTGTATTGTCCCAACCACTCTACGGACAATGCTACAGCCACCACTCTTCACCTAGCACTCACTCACCAGGACAAGAAGGACACATGTTAGAATGTTGTTCATAAACTTCAGCTCAGCATTCAACGTCATCATTCCTCAGCACCTCAACAGAAAGCTGAGCTCACTGGGACAGAATACCTCTCTCTGCAACTGTGAGACCTCAGTCTGTCCAAATCATTAAAAAAAAAACCAGCACCACCACACTGAGCACTGGAGCTCCTCAGGGCTGCATGCTCAGCCCACTGCTGTTGACATTACTGACTCATGACTGTGTGGAAATGCACAGCTCAAAGCTGACAGAGAACCTCACCTAGTCCCTCAACGCCAGCTCCATAAGTAATAAAGCCCAAAAGAATCACTACTTTCTAAGAAGACTGAAGAAAGATCATTTGTCATCTCCCATCCTCACCTCCATTTACAGAGGAACCATAGAGTCCATCCTGAGCACCGGCATTGCTGTATGGTTTGGGAATTGCAGTAGATCTGACTACAAGACTCTCCAGTGTATAGTGATAATGGCTGAAAAATCACTGGGATTTTGCTCCCATCTCTCACGGACATTTGCAACAAGAAACATCCACAAACCACACAGCATCACATCCATCACATAATCTCTTCACCCTGCACCCTTCTGGTAGAAGATAGTGCAGCATTCAAACCCTCACTACTAGACTGTCCAACAGTTTCATCTCCCAGGCTGTCAGACTCATTAACACACACAGTCTGACTCTCAAAATGATACTTAGTGATACTAAATATCACTGCACATTTGCACAGCACTGTATTGGCCTACATAATCATTGAATATTGCACACTGCACTATATAACTGCTGCTAAATATCATTCAGTACCAGTACTGACCAACATCACATTTGTCATTCATCCTGTAAAGTGTCTTATACAAGCAGCGTTTTTATTTGTTTTATTTATTAGAGCTTGAAGTTCTTGTATGTTTATTGTTGTTTTTTTGTGTTCTGTGCTGCACCTGGCCCTGGAGAAACATTTTAAAAAATCCATCCACCCATAGGTGAGCATCTCACCTTAATACCAGGAGTGAATAAGCTATCTCTAGACAGCGAAAAATGAAGTCAGGAGCTATGGCTCCCTATCCAAAGAAATAAAGTTAAAACAAGACTTAATAAAATACAGCAAGTGAGAAATCATAGAGAGAAAAATGAAAAAAGCTAATTTTGGTTTATTACAGCTTCAAAATGGACAAAGCAGAGAGATTGCAGCCTTATGGGAAGTCAGCAATCTCATTTTGTTTCATTTGTTTATTTTTAAGTGTGAAATTCTTTGTTCTGTTTTCCTGTCTTTTCACCCTGACTCACCAAGCAAGAGTTTCGGGGTTTGAATCCTGGTAGTAAATGCCATTCCTGTCTTCTCTATCTGTTTCTGCACTTGGCTTCAGCCCTCTGTCCCATAACACATTAATGCTTATTCTGCACACCTATATAAACAAGTCCACTAGATCATATGTAGTCTTGGTGTGGTTGTTATTGAATCACAATGAGCTGATGAACCCTTGACCATAAAAGAGAAGCTACCGGCAAACCCCTCCTGGGGAGATTTGTGCTCAAGGCCCTTATATTCTGACTACTGATTGTCATGGCTCCCTTTACACATTAAGTGTAAGTGTCCTTTTCTGATGAGTACCAACAGGCACCCAATAGGTCCCACTGCTGGAGGCAGTGTTGAAATTCTGACTCCTGAATTTGAGTTACTTCCTTTCTCAGTTAGTTTGCCTTTACTGTGGGTTGTGCTCTGTTAAAAAAGACCACTAAATAGAAAGGGTGAAAAGAACATCCTCATAAAACTGCTGCTGTAGGTGCCAGGAGCATTTTTTTAAAATAATAATTTGTAGTCACTTGGTTTACGATCTAACAAGGTTGTGACATAATTTATCACAGTATGTTCATTGGTCACATGATGAAAGGGCTGTTAAGAAGACTGAAGAATTTGTCAATTAACATGTAACAGTTTACTGTCTGCAAAAATTATCTTTTTTTATCCACAGAGTGCAAAAGAAGTGTTTAAAAAGTAAGTTATTCTTGAAAGAGAGTGCTGTTAAAAGTCTAACTGACATTGTGCATGTTTATACCACAAGCACTTTAACAATAATGGACAAATATCTCATTGGAATAACTGAGAATTACATCTTTCCATCATAAAAATACAACAGGTTGTTGTTTCCTCATGTATCTATATATACCCTTTTTAAATTCAGCAACACTTTATGTTTACTGTATGGTATTTACTAGTAGAAATCTACATTTCACCTACATAAGCTCCTTATGATAACTGATATACATTTTTTCAACTCCAGGTGTCATCTGTAATTAAGGCTGGTAGGCTAGGTTTAGAACAGTTGTGATGATGATGGTATGTAGCCTTACAGTAAACAGTGTCTTACAGTAAAGTGATAAAATGTTCTGCCTGCTTGTGTTACAATAAATTCAATTCAAGTTAATGAGCAATGAAATGCACTTGCAAACTAACTAGACTTACTATCTTTAATTGCAAATAATATGACTAATTTCAAACAATACAATCTTGTATATAATTATAATTGCAGAAAAAAATTCAATACTGTCTATGTTAGGAAGTGTGAGAAAATAAAATGATCTAGGCCAAGTTTATGTGCAGAATAGCAAACACTAATGCTAGCAAAAACACAAAACATTACTACAGTATGTAATCAGTTATGTAGGCAAATGTGTTGGCTACTGCTTTCCAAATCTCATTACAGTCCAATATTATTTGTGGTTATCATTCAATACATGGTTTGATTAATTAATTAATACTTGTATCTAGTAAATCTATATATCTAGTAAATCAATCAGTATCTTATAAATAAATAATGTAACTGATGTAATCAATGTAAGAAATCCATGTAATGGCTGATGAGCATCAAGTAGAATGTTTGGAACCAAATGCTTTTCTTCAAACTAGCTCAAAAATATATATATATATATTTTTTTTTCAAAATAAATAAACATTTTTATTTACTTTTTACTGACTTAAATGATTAAATGATGACAATAAATACACATTTATTGCCAATACAGTTTTTCACTGTTTTGTTTTGTTTGTTTTTTCCTTTTTGTGGACAATTTAGTATAAATAACATAAAATATGTGCCACTAAATAGTATTTAAATGTTTAAGGCCTAAATAATATCTGGCAACAATATTTAATACAGACAGCAAACAAGGGGTTATATTAAAAAAATGACACAGGAGCTACAAAGATGAACAAACATGTCAGTAAACAATTAGTATCTAAGCATTTAGTATCTGTCATATATTACACAAAAATTGTGTACTTCCGAGTTTGTGGCAACAGTTTTGGGAAAGACGGTTTGTTAAGGGTTTGAGATTAACTGAAACACCATTTGTGGGCAAGGCCTTACCAGCCGACAATAATGCTTGACCACTAATGCTGTGTGTGGCTGTAAACAACCCCTCAAATTATGGAATGGCCATATTTAGAGAATATTCAACCAGCTTTTTTATTTTGGAGCTAAAAGTAATAGATATGACGCAAAACTGAACAGTGTTTGAGGTTTTTTCTTTTTTTCAATTATTGACATTTTTTCAAAATCAAATAAAGGAAAAGGTTAAATGCAGGCTGCAGTTAAATCTGAGTGCTTACAAAACCCTAAGAGTGGTTGGACTTGCATAATTTTAAAGGAGAATATGTCCCCAACTTACTGTTACTATAATTACAATATAACAATTTTAAAATTTTGTCAAAAATGAAATCCAACATGGAGTCTGGCATAAGCAAAATGATTAAATAAAGCAAAACAAAATAAATGAAAACCAAAAGGGTAAAAACAGGAAATAATGTTTTCAACAACTGTAAGAATTGGCTGAATAAAATTATATTCACACACAGAAATTCCACATTAAAACAAATATTAACACATAAACAGAAGAAAATAAGGTTACAGTGGACTAAAGAGATAAAAAGATATTTAGATAATTGTTGCAAAGTAATATATAAGTGATGATAAGAAGGGGCACTTCAAATGAGCTCTTCATATATGGATGTCTGCTTCTTACATTTTTAAAAAATGCTTTAAAAATATAACAGTGCTGCTTTGTTTAGCTGCATCATGTTTCATGTTGCTCTACTTGAGGAGACATTGAATGCTGTCTCGTACACCTGCATCATGGCGAGGCACTAGAAAACACGCAGTTATCCATCACTTTTATTTGTGGACCTGCTGTGTCCTTGACAGGATCTCAGAGACTGCCAAGGCCCCCAACATGGAACGAATGGAAGCAGACTACGAGAGTATGGCACACTTCACTATCAACACAGATGATGTTGCGGACATGCTGAGAGCCATTGACTTCCACACAGGTGAAGAAATTATGCCATGGGAGCTGGTCACCAAGTAAAAGTCAGTCTTACCTGGAAATGTAAACTTTTTTAATACTGTTTGGAACATTTTCCAACACAATGACACACTGACAAATAATCATTCTATTTTAGATAATATTTTTAGACTCATGGTCTAATATAGGCAAGACTACTGGGAATTAGTAGCAGCCTAACTACATCTAACACAAGCAGAGGAAACATCAGGTAAGATCTGTGTAAACCTGAGGATGATGAAAAATGTGACAAATGTGTGATTAGATAAAGAAGAGTCAGAGTCGTTTCACTCGTTAGTGGCATCGTAATTGTTTCAAACTGTAAAATAAGTATTTTAAAATATTTGACCAGGCCAAAACATGAACCTGATAGACTTATTGTCAAGTGACCTCTTGAGGAACTTGAGGCTTTTCACAGTGATGCATCACTTGACAATTTTCTTTCCTTGTTCCTTAACATATCAACTAGATCCATGTAGATACAAAACCTGCATTACACAACCTTCAGGTTATTGTTCTTCTCAAAAAACTATTGTTTTGAGACAGTTTTTGAAAGTTTTCCCCTTTTATTCTGTGAACATCATCCATTGTTTCAAAGCTTTGACCTATTCTCTTAATAGCTCATAGTGAACTAGGGACTTACTATGCTTTTAGTGTCTTGTAAATGTCTGAATAGCAGCAGTTTTTGAGCAAATGTCACTTAATACAGAAATGTACCTGCAGAAATTGGTCACTCCTGCTTCTATGTAGGCTTGTGATGGGCTGCATCAATGGGGCAGATTATCAAATAATGACTAAATTGATATGATAAATAGAAATATATATTGTAGAATTATTTTAATCCACAGTTCGACCATGTAAAAATACATCTACAAACTGAAAACTGAAATCTGTCAATCATATCAAAATATTATGCTCACCCTGTTACCACCACCTGAAGCAGGTGCATGGTTTTGGTGGATATAATATTCTGATGTGACTATGTAAACAATTTTAGAAATTGATGCTTGCAACAACAACAACAACAAAAAAAGCTGGGACAGAGGCAAAAACAGATCAAGGCAACCAAGAAATATTGAATAGCTCAAATCTTGTGCACAAAAACTGTAACAAGTAATATCTTAAATTAGCAAACAATTAACTATAATGAAAAGGACAAATGATGTGACTTATTGGTAATCATGCCTCTGTCCCAACGTTTCTGAGTGTTTTGCAGGCACCAGTTTCTAAATGTGTTTATATTTATTATAATATTTAATATAAATATTATATATATAAAATAATTTCTTTCATTTCTTTTGTCCTTTTGTTCTGAGGTTCAAGTGAATTTACAAATTAGATTGGAGTTTTTATTGCCATTTTAGAAAGTGTCCCACAGGGGTTAAGAGAAGATTTTTGGAAATTGGGGCATATAATGAAAAAACTGTAGTTTAAAATTATCTGTAGACTGATTCCAAATCATATTTAAAGGGGACATATTATACCTCTTTTAAACAAGTTAGAATGGGTCTATGGGCTATAAACATGTTCATGAAGGTCTTTGCACAAAATCACTTTTACATAAAGAGATATGACCAGCTCTATTCTTCCCAGCTTCAGTCAGTCCCTTTCAGAATGAGCTGTTTAAGGGCTCTGTCAATTTTATGCAAATAAGCTGTTGCTGGCCACGCCCCAACACCAGCGTTTAAGCTGAGGGTTTACTACATGTGAAAAGGACAGAACACAGAGGTGCTAACCCACTGTGTATGTTCCACCCTGAGTTGGACCCAGAGCAAGAAGAGCCACCTGCACAAACACCTTCAAGAATGCAGCAAACACACTCTCTCTCTCTTTCTCTCTCATACACACACACTTTCTCATGCACAGACACACACACACTCATGCAGTCTCTGTCTCTCTGTCTCACAGATAGACACACTCTCTCTCCCTTTCTCCCTCTCTCACTCTTTTATGCACACACATACACACACACACACACACACACACACACACTCTCTCTCTCTCTCTCTCTCTCTCTTTCTGACACACATACACTCACAGACACAAGCACACTCTCACGCACTCTTTGTCTCACACAGACACACACACGCTCTCTCCATTTCTCCCTCTCTCACTCTTTCATGCACACACACACACACACACACACACACACACACACACACACACACACAGAGACAGTCTTTCTCATGCACAGGCACACGCACACTCACAAATTCATTGTTTTCCAAAATACATGGGCAGTAAATCTGATTCTGATTCCAAAAGTTAATCCTCAGTCCAGTCATGCAGAATAGGCCAAAACTGAACCCTGGGCAGGAATGTAGAACGTGTTTAGCATTTCCAAAATCCAGATGTTTCTTGGCAACAGCTGGGTGAAAGTCACGAAAAATGCCTTGTACAGAATCTGTTCTCTGAAATACAAACAGTGAATCATGATGAAGGTGCTCTGTCCATGAAGGGCTTTTCATCCAGTGTATGAACATCCAACAAAAGTTGGGAAACAAACTCACTCAGATGTGGCCCTTCCAGACCCTCTGGGACACCCACCAAGCTGACGTTATTATATTGTGACTCTCCTTCCAAGTCCTCACACTTAACCTAAAGCACTCTGACTTAATGTATAAGAGTATCTGCCATGACATAGAGAGCAGCTAAACACTTTCTACAAGTGGTAACTGAAAGCTCAAGATCTGTGAGAACCTATAATACTGTATATTAATCCAGGGTTCAAACTTTTTTTCACTGAGGGCCACATACAAAAAATATAGGAGGGACTGGGTCACTTACTAGAAATTAGGTATATAGCCTTAACTTTAGTGTATTAAAGTTAGAAAAATCAATTAAAAGTGGTCAAATATGTTATATTGTTAAATATAATTAAAGAGAAAACTGCCTTCATCACAGCTTTTCATAAATGGATCTTTATTGATTTATTCAGAAAAAGCTTTGGTAGCTCATTCTCAGAACAGCAGCCTCAGATTTCTTCTACAGAAGATTTACAGC
The DNA here is from genome assembly GCA_036984385.1 of Crenuchus spilurus. Taxonomy (NCBI): domain Eukaryota; kingdom Metazoa; phylum Chordata; class Actinopteri; order Characiformes; family Crenuchidae; genus Crenuchus; species Crenuchus spilurus. The sequence continues at coordinate 19,999 of BRDA01007252.1, forward strand.
ACAGAGAAAAAACAATAAAGGTGAAAATGGGACGGGTACATTTCAAGCTTGTTATTTAAGTTATTAGGCTCAGCAACACATCTATTAACATTTGTTTAAAACGGTTTTCAACATTAACAGACTGAACTGGACTTAATAACAGGAGTGCATATAATTTTAGTAAATTATTCTGGTATCAGCTGCGCTGGGTATGTAAATCGGGACATCCAGCTGCGGTGCTGATCCGACACCACTCGTGCCAAAAATCCGGACAAATGTCACTTGATCAAGGAGCAAATTTGCATCAGATGAGATCAGCTGACTGCGTGTGCAGTGTGTGCACTATGCACAGCGGTGTGTACTCTGTGTGTTAACAAGAAACACGCATATAAGAAAGTGGTTTTGCAAAAGCAGGGTAGTGACAGAACTGATGTGCATTATTGATATTTGAAGCATGTGTACCTGCACATACATGCTTATTAACACACGGGTACTGTGGAATATATTTTTTTACTCACCTAAAGTGGGAACGGCATTGCACTCAGTGTGTGTAACTTGGGGTAAATTTCTTCTGTGATCAGGGTTGCCAGGTCCAACAAAAAATCCAGCCCAATGTCGGTCTAAAACCCGCCCTTCAGAAGCTTAAACTAGCCCTAAATATATGTCTGTCACACGTTTGAAGCAAATGGCAAAACAATTGAGTGTATGTGGCATAGTGACTGTTTTCTCTTCACTTTCTTTCTTTCTTTCTTTCTGTTTGTCTGTCTGTCTGTCTCTCTCTCTCTCTGTCTCTCTCTCTCTCTCTCTCTCTCTCTCTCTCTCTCTCTCTCACTCTCTCTCTCTCCTTTTCAGACTATCTTTCCTTATATTATGTTCTCTTCGTTGTTATTGTTGTATTCATACTTCCTTAGTGTCAATTTATACACGTTTGCCTGCTGTGTTGAAGTAATATCCTAGGCAACACCCACTTTTTTGGTTTTTTTTGGCGGCCGCGGTAATTTTTAGAAGTAGCCCAAAAAACGCACCCCACCAAACTTGAATTTTCACCCGCGACTGGATTTTCAAACAAGCCTAATTTGGCGTGAAAACCGCGAACCTGGCAACTCTCTGTGATTGTCCTTTTTGGTGGAGCAACTGCCTTGATCAACAGTAGCTCCCCCTGGTGTTAAAACCTAAGAAGTGCAATACACTCAAGCAAAAGTTGAAGCGTGGGCCATATTCTATAGTATTTATAAAATTTCTTGCGGGCCAATTAAAAATGGACCGTGGGCTGTAGTTTGGACACCCCTGTATCAGTCCACAGGACGTGTTGCCAAAATCCATCAGACTTGTTAAAATGTTTCTTTGCTAATACCTGAACCTCAATTTTGTGGTTTTCTTTTGATGACTCTTCCATGAAGATCATATTTGTGTTGGTATTACTACACACTAAATAGTTCATTTCCAGTCTGCTTATATTCCTGAAGACCTTTGTGTTAATGCTTTACTGTTCTCTCAAACCTACAAGCTCTTTTTATAAAACTGTTTCTCAGTCTCAACCTTAGATTTTTGTTATTGTGTTTTTACAAGTAATATATGTAATATTATCATCTCTGTGAAAATTGCCTGCCCTGTATTGTGCCTCAATAAAAACTAGACTGGGCTAAAACACTTCAGTGTAAATCAGCAGAGCTAAACTCCTGTAGATTGAATAGGCACTGTATATGTAAATGCATTTTTTTCCATTACAATACCAAACAGTTAATTTAAAATGGTCTGATTTTGCAGCGTAGATTTTACATTATATGCCCTGAACAGAATGATGTGAAATTTGAAATGTGTTCACTGCACCAAACCTATTTTCAGACAAAACCAAGAAATACTTGGTTTTCCATGATATGGGATATTTAATAGTGTGTGTAGACTAACTTTATTACAATGTTGTTTTAGTCTCTCAGAGTGAAGATGGGGAGGACAGCTATGACCTGGATGAAGAAGCAGATGACCAAGTCAGTCTTTCTGGTTTGGCAGTCGAACCATGGAAATTCTAGATACCCTGGAGTCTCAACATCAGTCATACTGTATAAATTAGATTGTATGGTGAAACATTACCAATCCGAAATAAGCCTAAGAAATCAATGTCTGTATTTAAATAGGTTGGTTGGTAGACTTAATAACATGAGTTTAATTTATTATTCTTTTATATTTGAATATAAAACAAATGTTAGACTAATTTCACAACTATATATGAATATGTACAAAGATGCATGTGTGTTACATTACCAATATTTAATAATTTAAAAAAACATGAATCAAAATAATGAAAATAGCTAAAATGAATTATATTAGCCACATGGATGGTTTGTGTGTTTAATGTGAGTGTCATTGGCTAAAGATACTGAAAACATTTTCACCAGTAATTGTGAGATGGTCCCTAACACTGCAGCTTCCTGCCGGAGCAAACACAAAGCTAAGTGGCTGTATTCTGGCTTAATCATAACAAGTGTAGTTTAGTAAAGGTTGTGGTTGTAGTTTGTTGTTTTCTTCCATTTCACCAACAAACTGTAACTGTGCTAGTGAATCTGTGATTTGTTAACTGACGGGGAAAAGCACAATTTTGAATGCCAAACAAGAGTCTGATATTAAACTAGCTTCACCAGTAAAACCACACTGTGGATCAGGTTTACGGCTGTAAGGAGCTAGAGAAAGGAAACAGTGTCATTAAAAACGTAATTGTTCTGTATAAATTGGTTGGTCTTTAAACTTATTAGACTGAACAACGACATGTATCAGTCTGGAAAAGGTTGCAAAGCCATTTCTAAGGTGAGAGCCATTATTCACAAATGGATAAAACATGGAACCATGGTGAACCTTCCCATAATTGGCCGACCAACCAAAATTACTCCAACGACTCATAAAAGGACATCACAAAAGAACCCATAACATCTAATACACTGCAGGCATCACCTGCCTGAGTTAAGGTCAGTGTTCTTAATCCAACAATAAGAAATAGACTAGTAAAAATGGTTTCCAGGAGAGAGTTCCAATTTGAAAACCACTGCTGACCAAAAAGGACACAAATGCCTATTTCATATTTGCCAAAAACATCTTGATGATCCCCAAGAATTTTGTGAAAATATTCTGTGCACTGATGAGACAGAAGGTCTGGGGCTGCTTCAGAACCTGGACAACTTGTTGTAATTGATGGAACCATGAATTCTGCTGTCTACCAGAAAATCCTGAAGGAGAATATTTGGCCATCCATTTGTGACTTAAGCTCAGGTGTACTTGGGTTCTGCAGCAAGACAATGAACTGAAGCACACCATTTAGTCTAGATAATAATGGTGGTCACACAAAATATTGACATTATGGGTGCAATTTGGGCATTTTCACTGTGAGGTTTACTCACTTGTGTTGCAGCTATTTGGACATTAATAGCTGTGTGTTATGTTCAGAAGACAGCAAATCTATACTGTTATACAAGCTGTACACTGACTACTCTAAGTTATATACACGTTTCATTTCTATAGTGTTGTCCCATGAAAAGATATAGTACAATATGTGCAGAAATGTGAGGGGTGTACTCACTTTTGTAAGATTTGTGTGTGTGTGTGTGTGTGCGGGCGCATATTTTTTATCCAAACCTCTTAAAGGATTTATGTTATTTTTATTTTATTTATTTTTTGGATTACCAGAATCACTCTTTAGACATATAATACAAGCAAATGTTACTGTCCAGCATGTTTTAATACATAGGTTCTGCTGACATAGTGCTCTTCATAGGTGCAATAAATGCTTACACCAAGCACATGCAGTGTCTCAGCACAATAAATTACACAACATGTTTAAACGTCAAGCCAGCTATTCACCTGATAGCAATAACGCTTCACCCTTCAAACAAACAAATGATGCTGCACTCAAATGCTCACTGGGCTGTTAATCATAACCAGATTCTGAGGCTAATAATATGAGCCTGACTGGCTGATGTTGCTGTTGATTAATGGAGATATATGTATAACAAATGTGCATGAGATTCTATATGAATTCTTAATATCACCTGCCTTCTGAGGCAAGATGTTGATTATTAAGTGCCTGGCCAAGTAAAGTATTAGGACACCATTGTCAGCTGAGGCACATGGAGGTTTCATGTTTATCATCATGCTCAATAACATAGAACTAGAACTCACACAGACATGGTTTACATGCCCCTAACTGGAGTTACAGTACTTAATTTATTTAAAAATCACAAAAGCCCATGACTACCACTTCCAATTTATGATTCTCTTGTTCAGTAAAAAGTCTGCAGATAGCCATTCCTAACTGAATGCTCCTGTTCAGTTTATGTTAAATCTAGCTGGAAAATTGTTTTTTCTGCTCAAAATGCAGTCATTGACTTAGTCATTTATTTATTAAAAGTATGTGAACACTCAGGATTAGCAGATAATATGAAGCTGAAATTTGAGTCCATGGAATGACAATCAGGTGTGAGTGGGTGCCCTGTTTTATTTAAAGAACTGATCTTGCAAAGTCTGATCTTCCCAGCATGTTGGTGGAAGTGTATCTCAGCACCAACAAAGGATAGGTGATGCTCATCAGCCTGGAAAAGGTAATAAAACCTTTTAAAGTGTTTTGACTTTGCCATTCCATGGTCAGACAGATCCAACTGTGCAGCACAATGTAAATATAGAGGAAATTCAAGACCATTATTAACTTTGAACAACAAAGATCATGCCAAGAGCAAAGTGTGTCTGCAAGGTCAAAAAGATTACCCAGAAATACTCCATCAGGAGAACACTGAACAACAATGATGTGCATAGCAGGGCTGTAAGTTGAAAGCTGTTTTTCTCCAAAAAGGACACTGGTATCTGTCTGCAGTTTGCTAAAGAGCACATCGACAAACCAGAACACTATTGGAACAATGATTTTTAGTTGCATGAGACGAACATAGAACTTTTTGGTTTAAATACAGTTCATTGTTTGGAGACAGGAAAACATTGCATTCCCGCATAAAAACTCCCATCTATGAAACAAGGTGATGGTAGGACAGGTCTGTAAGCTGAAAATAAATAAAAGTGCTCTCTACTGTTTACTGATCACTTTTTGCTAAATGAAATAGTGGACAGTATCTTATCTTTCTCATTCATTTTAGTTTTTTTCGCTCCACATAATGCTATACCAGGTAGCATAGAAAACCTTCTATCCAGTAGATTAGTAAAGATTTTTGACCAATGCTACTAGCCGCATTTAGTCTTTTAAATGAGTTGAACCACCAAAAACCTTCACAAATGATCTCAAAGTGCTCACAGTATTTTAAAAAATCAATTAAAAATATAAAATAATACTAATAAAAATACAATAATTTATTGTTAATATGTCCTCCTAAAAAGATAATTCTTTAGTCCCTTTTTAAAACAATCAGTTGTCTGAAGCTTCCTCAGATGGTCAGGCAGGGCATTCCAAAGGTGTGGAGCTGCAGAACAAAAGGCACGATCACCCATGGTGCTAAGTTTAGTTCAAGTTGGAAGAAGATGGTGGAGATGCACAGAGCAAAGGGTTCGTAGATGAGTCTGTGGTACAAGCAGTTCATTTATGTAAGAGGGAGCTTGGCCATTAATACATTTGTGTGTAAGGAGGAGAACCTTGTATTCAAACCTCTCAGTCACAGGGAGCCAGTGAAGAGACTGAAAAACAGGTGTAATGTGCTCATTTCTGCATACCTTCAACAGGACCCTGGTTAAGTGTGAGCACTGTTTTGAATGTACTGTAATTTCCAAATACTCTTACTAGGGAGCCCCAAGAGAAGAGCATTACAGTAGTCCAGTCTTGAGGATACAAAAGCATGGACCAGTTCTTCAGCATCAGACAGACTGAGGATAGAACGTAACTTGGCAATATTTCTAAGATGATGGTAGGCAGTCTTACGAATGTGTTTAATATGACTATCAAAGGTGAGTTGTGAATCCAGTTTAACTCCCAGGTTGTTGACTGTAGAGGATAAAGAAATGTTTTGTCCAAAGAGTGTAATTCTAGAAACATGGGATAACCGAATCTGTTTTTGGATTCCAACCATAATTACCTCAGTTTTTGCACTGTGGAAATTATGTGCCAACCACAGTTTTATTTCCTCTAAGCAGTCAGTAAGTTGTGTGAGAGGGGTTGTTGACTGAGAAGTTGATGACAGTATTGATGGTGAAGAGCCAACTTTCAGGTAAAGTTGTAGGTCATCAGCATAGCAGTGAAAGGAGATTCCATAGTATCTTATAACATTTCCCAGTGGCAGTAAATACAGAATGAAAAGGATGGGGCCAAGGACTGATCCCTGGGAGACTCCACAGGTCATTGAATGAGTCTGAGAACTGGCTTTCCCAAGCTCAACAAATCCTGCTCTGTCCATTAGACATGATTTAAACCAGTCCAGTGCAGTGTCTTTGATGTCATTTTCTACTTGATATGCTACTTGGGACAGCATGGAGGAAAAAAATTAACTACAATGAATAAAAAAGGCAAGATACGGTCCACTCCCTATTTCATCCATTATATCAAAAAGTGGTCACTAAACCCCCTAAACACTAGGGGGCACACTTGTTTAAGTCCGCTTTGAATGGTAGTGAATAGAGCTAAATGGCTAAAAACTGTCATGACATGTATCCTAGTTTTTATTCACAGTACTTTATACATTTTTAAAGTATACAAATATGTAACATAAAACTGTAATAAATGTTAATATATTTTCAAAGTAATATATTTTCATATAACAACACTATAGAAATGAAACTTGCATATAATTTAGAGTAGTCAGTGTACAGCTTGTATAACAATATAGATTTACTGTCTTCTGAACAGAACTCAACACACAGTCATTAGCTGCAACACAAGTGAGTAAGCCTCCAAATTTTGCCCAATTGTGTTGTTGACTCTCCTAATTATTTGTAAAGGGGACATGTCCCGCTCACATTTAAAAAATTATTTGTTTCCCACAGGACAGTTTGTTTACTATGAACTGTTAGGGCAGTTAGCTAGCTAGTCAGTGTTAGGTGATCCATCAGCTAGATTAACATTAGCCGGCACTTCACCCAAATTCAGTTATGACAAAATCTATCAAAGAGTTGTTTTAGACAATTAAACCTTATTGTAATGCTAAGAATGAGGCTCTGACTTATTTCAGGTGGCAGTTGAAAAATATTGCTTAATCCATCTCTCCTGACATAAGAGCTTGATACTGAGTCAAAGGCAGTGAGTCAGAAGCAGCTCAGCATGTAGAGACAGTGGAGAGAGTGTTTTTGCTGAGGTGAGTGATGAAGGGTGCTGGGCAGTTGTGAATGAAATCTAAAATATAAACTCAAATCAGAATTTATTTTGAGTGCATTCTAGTCAGTTGTGTGAACTTATTGACTTAAAAACATAATCCAAAGCAGCTTAAACTGAACTTTATTTTATTTTGGCCAATATAAAAATGATAGGCTTATGTAATTTTAACGTTCATTCTAGGAGTAAAATTGGGAAAATCACTGTAAGGGGAAAGAATGGTGGAAAGAAAAACAATGGGAGATGGAAGATGGATGTTATTCTAAGTAAATTCTGAAAGGGTGTTGTAGAAATGTTATAGAAGTTGTAGAAATTGTGTTTGCACTGAGGTATGAAGGAACCTGTAAAACAATTTTGTTCTAATAATTGCATGCAGGTTGAGAAAACTGACAAAATTATTTATTTTTGGTCACCCCCGCTTGGCAAAGTGTAATTTACTGTTATGAAGGCCGCATGATGCCATGTCATTTTTTGTTATGAGTAGGCCTATCACTAAATCAGAAAACAAGTAAAATGCCCCCTTAAATTCACTGTTGAAGGTTATCAATATTGCACCTATTCACTGGGTAAAGTTATGAATGTTCTTACTGTAAACATGCAATTGAGTGTCACCAATGCTTAGCACAATGGCATGTTGTATTACAAATAAAACTAAATCAAGAATAAACAAAATAAAAGTAAAATGCACCCCTAAAATCTTTGTTTGTGATAAACTGTTTCACATTAATTTCATTATCTTAGCCATAGCAGTGAGTTTAAAAACAGGATGATGCAAATATGGACTAAATGAAAGAGGAATCCGTCTCTAAAATAGTTATCGAATCAAGTGTTTAATTATGTAAGTAAAAGTAGAAAAAAGAAGATGTTTAACAGCCTGTTAAAATACAACAGAATGCAGAAAATGGCATCTACTTCATTCACAATTGTTTGGGAGAGGGCCCCTTGCCAATACCCCCCTCACACACCCCACAAGTGTATCCCCCCAGATTACAAATGCTTCTGATACCTCTGGGAGCAAGGCTGTTCAATTTGGTCCTTTGGGTAAAATTCTCTCATACTTACCACTGGATATTCAACATGGCACCTTATGGCAAAGATCTCGCTGAGGATGTGAGTAGTAGAATTGATGGTCTTGTAAAATTGTAGAATTGATCAACTTTGGTTGATGGTTCTTACAACTTTTGGTGTTATGGTGCTTAGCTGCTAATAACACTGGATGTTGATTTTTCACAATGAGGTTTATGCTAGGTGCAACTTAGCACAACATCAAGTTGACTGCAGGGATGCTTAGTCAGTCTATTTATCCCACAGAGCACAAATAAAGTCAAGAAATAAGAATGCCATACTGGCTCGGACGTTGCCCAGAATAAAAAAGTCTGTGGTACTCACTGTGAGAGGCAGGGTGGGTATTGAGAAGTGTACTACTGGTTCATTGAAGGTCATATTGTGCAACACAACAAGGAAAGAAGATGAAGAGAAGCTAAACAGCAGACTCTGTGTCAAGATTGGACAATGGAATGTGAAGGGACTAAACTAGCTTGTCAAGTTATCGATACTTGGTAGTGAATTGGAAAGGCTGAACATCAGCACTTGTGGATTATCTGAGATTAAGTGGTTAAGTACTGGACACTTCAAGACACAGGATGGACACACAGTGCTGTTCTCACACAAACAGGGTTGTGAACATCATGGAGTTGCTATCTAGATTCACAGAAGAGTTGTTACATGCCCAAAATCCTACAATCCAGTGAACAGCAGTTATATCAGCCACATTTGCTTCAAAGCCAAGATATATGACTCTTATTCAGTGTTATGCACCAACTGCAGACAAGCAAGATTAAGAAATTGAGCTGTTGTACAAGGCATTTGAACACGTACTTGACCACGTAATCCCAAGCAGAACCTACTTGTCATCACTGGTGATTTCAATGCCAGAGTCAGAGAAAATGCAGAAGAAAGTGAAGTTCTTGGAAAACATGGTCATGGTACAAGAAATGATAGAGGTCAGGCACTGGTAGACTTCTGTGATGAACATGGGTTGTTCATCAGCAACACACTCTTCCATCTACACAACAGGCGGACAACACATCTACCTTCTCACACAACGACTACTTGTTGGGTACAAGTAGTGTCTTCAGATGGTCACGGA
>BRDA01007253.1:25726-39220 GCA_036984385.1 Crenuchus spilurus
AAGATGAACATTTCAGACCCCTCCATGATTTCTAAGTGGGAGAACTTGCAAATTTGCAGGGTGTTCAAATACTTATTTTCCTCACTGTATGTATGCCCAGATATGGTTGGCACTCTGTCCTGGGTGATCCCCCAAGTGCTCGATGCCTTCAGGTGGATGGGCGCTTTCAGTTGAGAGTGTGCTGTGTGCGACTGGCTGCTGCTTCTCGCCGGAGTGTGTGTATATGAAGTGTGTTGATTGTAAAGCGTTCTTGGGTGTCTAGAAAGGCTCTATATAAGTGTAATGTGTGTGTATAATTATTACTCATTCATTCATTATCCCATCCGCTTAATCCTTATTAGGGTCGCGGTTAGTCCCCTATCCCCTCACTGGGCGCAGGGCAGGGCATTACACTATTCAACCAAGCCCAGGACAGGGCGCCAATCCATCACTGGGTGCAGACATGCGCACACACACACACGAACAGTTTAGAGTACCCAATCCACCTGATCTCCATGTTTTTGGACTGTGGGAGGAAACCGGAGTCCCTGGAGGAAACCCACGCAGACACGGGGAGAACATGGAAACTCCGCTCAAATGGGGACTCGAACCCAAGACCTCAGCGCTGAGAGGCGAACGTGCTAACCACTAAGCCACCGTGCCGCCCCCGTATAATGATTAATGTAATGATAAATGTAGACGTAAACGTAGGTCAAATCTTAGTCCTTACATACTGAGCAGGGATGGGTAATACCACTCAGCTTCCTTTTGATATGACAGAGTAATTGAGATACTAATATCCGCATGCCAATACCATTACTGTCAACACTGGAAATTTTTTATATTTTTACAACGAAAAGCAGAAAATGTGGACATAAAAATGTATGACGGTTACATTGGTCGGCAGAAAACCTGTCAGTCTGTGTGTGACATCACATGACTAAACTATGATCTCTTTTTCAATGTAAAAACCATAAAATACACTTTGTGATGTTGACTGTTGTAGCTTCAGTTTTACTTTTACAGCATTTGGCAGAAACTCTTATCCAGAGCGACGTACAACAGTGACCATTAAGAGAATGATCTCAGCCAGTACAGACAACTACTCTTCAGTTCAGACACTGTTAGAACTAAACCATCACTAATACCTAGAAAGAAGATACACAATTATACACAATATAAGAGCTTTACACCGAGTATTTATACTAGTTTTATGAAACACAGAGCAGCAGAAGCTCATGTTGGGTCTACAGGTAAAAAAAAATCTATATTTTATGTGAGGATTAATAAAAAAAATAAGATTGGAAGTATTAATATTTCAGTATCAATCTGTCCATCCCTAGTACTGAGTAACTCACTGAACTGCAGAATATGTGGCATCTGTCAGCAGGAGCTATGTTTATGTTTTATCTTTGGATAATTTTGGTCTCAATTAAAAAGCTCAAAATTCACTCAATCATGCATCAGATGTCATTGATGACACAAGTCCAATTTTTCCTTTGTTAGTTTAGAAGTGGAGCTGGTATTTAAGCAGGTTCTGAATGCTAGCGTTTGAATAATAATGATAGTGCATAAATAAGAAAATTAAGTCAACTGCAGCTTTTTAACTGAAAGGTTAACAGCTGGTTCACAACAGTTCTGTTTACTTTTCACTTTTAACTTTCATTGGCTACTGACAGGACCGACATTCAGACCGAGTCCAGGATACAATACGAGATCACATTCAGAGTCAGGCTGAAAAAATTTACTTGACATATTCCAACTGGTCAGAAACGTCCAATTTTATCTCCAACTGAATCCAACTGATAATGAATCTGCAGACTAGAGCCAAACAGCACAGCCAAAATCAGAACTGGGGCTAAAAGTGCAGTAAAGATCATATAGTGTTTTAGATTTGACTTCAAAGTAGACACACAACTGATGTCTCAACACATTAAGAGGCAAGAAATGCAAGTCATGACCTCTTGACGAGGCACAGCTGTTAACTGAAAGCCATTCCAGGTGACTACCTCATAAAGCTGACTGAGAAAATGCCAAGAAAGATGCATCTAAGCCAGAGGAGCCTACTGTGAAGAATGTCAAATATAAACCTGTTCTGGTTTGTTTACTTGTTTGTTTACTAAATAATTACAGATGTGTTTATTCATAGTTTACATGACTTTAGTATTAATCTACAATGCAGAACATGTTTAAATCATTAAACCACTGAATGTCCAGAAGGTGTCCAAACTTTTGACTGGTGCTTTATGATTTAACATCTGTCTAACTGCTGAAGGCTGGACTGTCAGTCGCAGTAATCTCCGGGACTTTAAAACACAAGATTTAAATTTCATATGGATTTAAAAGTCTGCTCTACATAATCCTCAGCACCCGCACACAGTAAGAATAAACGTCTAGAACTGGAGAACACATCCCGGTTTGTTTTTTCTCTTTGTGACAGTCTATCAAACAACTTGCGTGTGACGAAAAGACTCTGGAGCATGAGAGCAGACCGATATGACACACAAGCATCCGATGAATCATTAAGCGAGATCTCCGCCAGTCATTTCACGCTTGCCGGGATAATTGACAGAATATCTCTTATCTGTCTTTCTAAAATAAATATCCTGACGAGAGCTCCCGGCTGGGGAATTTATCTGTCACAGATGGCTGCTCTATCGTTTTTATTCAGACATACTCTCCCCATTCTGAACCGGTGTCAGCTTTCAACATTGTTCAGGAGTTGGCTTCTTTTTTTTTCAATTACCCCATGAAAAGGCAGAGAAGAGCCATTAACAAATGAGATGTTATAAATGGACCTGAGAATTCAGAGATGAGAGCAGAGAAGAATTCTAAAGGGGGGGGGGGGGTGGCAAAAACTCTTATTGGCATATTGGCTATTAATTAGACAGCACAACCAAATGTGAACAGATTTATTAAATACTGAACACTAGCCATTCATTACTGTTCATAAGGTTTTATGTCACACACTTCACGCGCACTGATAACAGTATTGTGGTTTGGAGCTGCTGTACACTTTGTAGGATTAAGCTCAGACTTGGACATCACAGAAATCTGATGATGAAGCTAATAACACTGATACTCTTGTAGGTCTGGGATATATTAGACAGTAATAGAACCTGAGACACTCATAGATAATGTGTTGGACAATGGACAAAAATATGCAAGCATGAAGACCTGAGCCACGGCAAGACCCAAATTCTTATGACCAGATGACTGAGTCAACAATGTGGACACCAAAATGTGGCTTCCAAATTCCACAGATCTCATTGTGAGCATCTACAGGATGTGCTGGAACAGCAACTTACGGTATTATATTATATTATTAGTAACATTAGTGTTACAATGTTTTAATGTTATGGCTAATTGGTGTAGTCTTTGATTTTTTTTGTGAAAATAGGACACAATTACAAAATGTAGTGCATATTTTTTATTTCCTGAAGGTGGAGAATAAAACAAAAACATATAAAAAATTGGCAATAATATATTATATATATATAAGGGGTGTAAAAAATAACCGATTTGAATCAGAGGTCCAGTTTTGACTATGTGAGTGCTGGACCCTGAATCAGTCTATTTGTAGCATAAACCGTTGCTGTTTGCAAAGAATGCAAAGTTGCATTCAAATACACCGGTATTACAATAAACCTCACCACTCATTAGGTGAGACGACATGGTGAAAGTGGTGATGAGGACACTAGCACCATTAGCCCAAAGACACAGCAGGACAAACACAGAAAAACAGGACGTCTTCAGCCAAAACTCGACCACAACTCAGGTAGAGCCAAAGTAATAACGGCTTCAATAACCCGGTTCATTGTCAAAGACTTAAGACCATACTGTGTGGTGGAGAATGAGGCTTTGGGGACTTGTTTAAAACATTGGAGCCCCGGTACCACATCCCAACATCACAGTATTTTACTGTTTCTGACTTCACATGTCAAATACAACTTTACTAGTTCTCTAGTGTTTCATTAATCTGTCTGAAAGCAAAATCACATTTTTAGTCATAACTTATGTTGAATCATAATGTAAATTATCTATTTTAAACAAGTAACTCATTATTTCCTACCCAATTATACTGAACCAAATCGGTCCAATTTAAAAAATATATCGTTTCTGAATCGTATCGTACCGCAGGGATCGAGATACATATCAGATCGTCATTTATTGGACAGATGCACACCCCTTATATATATATATATATATATATATATATATATATATAAATATGCCACATAATGTTGGTGGCATTCAGTAAATAAATTCAGTAAGCAAATATAAAATGTTAATAGTGCATTAAAATAGAGTTTTTCACTTCAATAAAACAAGTCATTTAACCATAAACATCTGCACAAAACTGTAGACCCCGACTATGATTAATGCCTGTCTGGGAAAAAACAGCCCATAAAGAATGAAATTAAACACGATAAATTGATTAATTAATATGTTAACACTGTGCTCCAACATTACCGTGACACCTTATCAAAACCCCTGGGTGAGGAACAGGCAATCAAGGATTAATCATCATTCCAATTAATTCCAATGAATATTAATGAGAGCTGCTTTAAGTAAATATGTTGCAGTGTTTGCTTTTGTGATGCCTCAGTGTCGTGATGTGTCCCACCTGCATTGAGGCACCGTCCACTCGAGCCACATAAGCAAGCCGGTCCAAAACAGTGACGGTCACAGGAACGGCTACGAAAAAGCCGCTAACAAAAGCTCGGATATACCTCCGTCCTGTGTTCTGAGCCATTACCTGCAAAACATGGACAATTATTGTCAACAACATCTGCACCAGATTTAATTTGATTTTTTTAGGGACAAATCCTGATTATTAGTAATCAAGGACACAGAGAACTGATATATGGGACATTCATTCATTAGCATAAATCTGATATTTGTAGTATGGAAATATACTCTTACTCCTAACTTACATGAAATGAACATTATGTTAATATGAGATGATTATAAACAATACTTTGACCTTTGGACTGTAAACACAGAAAAGCATTTCTGACTGGATTTACTCAACATGTGGTGAATATTCCTACCACCCGCTCTGGGCAGGACATTGTGCCAGTTTAAAGACTTAGTTTTATGCATCCAAAGTTGGCTTTATTGTCAATTCTTCACATGTGCCAGACATACAAAGGAATCGAAATTTTGTTGCTCACTATCCCTCGGTGTTGACAAGACATTTCTAACTTTAAAGTAACAAATAAGACATTAGACATATCAATAAACATTTATAAGTGTGGAAAGCTGAAGTTGCAATAATCAGAAAAATGCTAAATATTGGCTCAAAAAATCAGTCAACCCCTCACCTGTACAGAGGGGCGGATTTGGAAGTTCTGGGGCCCCAAGCAATGTCAAATCTGGGGCCCCTGATCAGCCAGATTCTTTTTTATGGTTATGGTGCAGTACAGGCTTAAACATAAATAAAATTATTTTTATTGATTATTAATAAATATTAATTATTATACATACTTTTTAAACATTACTTAAACATTATTATTCATAATATTTCATTAGGAATTACTAGTTAATAATAATAATAATAATAAATAAAATAATAATAATCATTAATTAAATATTAATTATTCTATGTTAATAAACTGTTAAAGTCATGTAATATAAAATTATCACCCAATTCTGTGTTACACCTTGATAATCAACTTTACTCAGATTCAGTATCACCAATGTTACACTTATGTTTGGACTGTATAATCAATAGACCTCATTCACACATAATTATACCTCATTTTTGAGTAAAAATAAGCAGAAAGTCTGAATTATTTTGATAATAGTTACACTTAGAGGCATGTAAATAGATGGCTTATCACAGACTGGTAGACACACACACACACACACACACACAGATGATTCTAATGTTAATGTTAATGGATTTTAATATGAAATATTTCTAAGTGTTTTAGAAATATTAGTTCTATATGGACTAGTAGTTTTAAAGATAACATTTTATTAATCACAGGTGTGTGTTAATAGCAGAGTAGAATTTAGCAAAAAACAAGAAGTAAAACAGGAAAATACATATTTTAAACATTTTTATACAGTGAGTTTTCCCATCTACAAAGCATAGAGAGGTCTGTCATTTTTATCTTAGTTCACTTCAACTGTGAGAGACAGAATAAAAAAATCCAGAAAATCACATTGTATGATTTTTAAGTAATTAATTTGCATTTTATTGCATTAAATAAGTATTTGATCACCTACCACTAGGGATTAATGATTTGATGTCTGTTATTACTAACCCTGTAAAGCTGCTTTGTGACATCAGTTGTAAAAAGCACTTTATGAATAAAATTTGATTGATACCACCCACCAAGAATTCTGGCTCTCACAGACCTGTTAGTTTTTCTTTAAGAAGCCCTTCTATTCTGCTCTTATCTGTATTAATTGCACCTGTTTGAACTCGTTACCTTTTCACTTATTTTAACACCAAAAGTGTTTGTTTTTGCCATTTTCGGTCAAAAAAATAATTATTTATGTATTTTTCCCAAAATCATTACTGTATGTACTTAAATGAATAGAAACAGTGCACTGCTATGTTTAGAAAAAGGTCTCATTTATTATGCATTTTCTCTAACAATGTTTCAACTTATTTTTACTTTTAATATCAGCAAAACATGTAATTTAACCAGGGATGTGCAAACTTTTGTATATGACTGCAGTATAAATGCCTGTGACGGCACTAAAGAACAGGCTGCCAATGAGAATTCCTAATAGAGGACTGACCGGTGACCTTTCATGTAATTCTTCTAGCCTGCTGTATTTGCATAATGATGAATTAATTCACAAACAGAAAAGACTGGGGATGCATTATCAGCATTTGCAGATTTTTTTTGTGCAAAAATATTTTGGCAATTGGCAAGTTTATTTATTTAGAAAGATTTTAGTTGCAATTTTACGCCATAAGTGACAAAAGTAGGTGAACACCCCGATTCCTTTTAGGCAGGCTGCTGTAGGTAGTGCTGCCGTAGTCATTAGAAACACTATGATAATGTTCCTATCCTTTGTTCTCTATAAATTCATACAGAACTAATTCCATATGTCTTTTTTTCTGAGTGACAGCCCACCAGTCCGGCCTGACACTGATGGAAGACTGACTGCTGAGATTCCTGCCTGGCTTAGACCAGCTGCCCACCAACCAACTACTCCAACCTGCACCAGATTAGCTTCCTGCCCTCTATTACCAACCACCAACCACACTGAAGAATAAGTGGACTCTAATTACTGCTACTACCATTAATAATAATAATAATAATAATAATAATAACAATAATAACAATAAATAATTACCATGAACCATCAACATTACTTGTAATACTTATTCTTACCATCACTACAAGCACTATACTGTATACAACTGAACATAACAGTCTTATGAGATGGTTCTGGTTGACCAGAAGTAGATGGGGGGGTGCTTTTTATGTTATTACAGGAACTCTGTAAAGCTGCTTTGTGACATCAATTGCAAAAGGTGTTTTATAAATAAACTGCACTTTACTGACTCGACTAATAGAATAATTACTAATTATGAATTAGGTGAGGCTCACTGGACTAAACAGCAGTCTTGGGCAGATATGATCAGACATTGTGTTAATTAAATCAGTAACAATATTAAGCTTTTTATGCCATTGCCTTTATTTAACCTTTGCCTTTTTACAGGCACTCTAATCTATGATGCGTTAAAAAGTTATATAACATTTAAGTGTATGCATTTAAGAATAAGCCACAAAAACATAACTTTGCCAAAAAAATGACATTTATGTTTTAAAACGACTTAAAAATATAAAATGTAGAGTTTCAGTTTGTCAATAGTTGCTGAAATACATGCAAATTAAACTCGTATGTGACCTCTCAGCTTTGCTTTTTTCCGGAATTAGGACTCTATGTTAAAATTCCCCTTTACTCTCCCAAATACACACGGCAGATCAAGAAAGTACTCACATGCCTAAAATGTGGTTTTTTTTTTTTTACCCAATTCCCCGCCCCAATATAGCGGTAGTCAATCGACCCACCCATCCATGAGGACTCTCCCAATCACTGGTAATGTTCCTGAAATTAAGAGGGTGAAGACGAGCACAGGCTCCAATGCCTGTCTCTCTTCCAAACTGCTGCTGATACATCATAGCTGAGCAGCAACTGAGATCAGAGGAAAGCACAGGATCCCCGGTTCTGATGGATCAACTGAAAGACACCTAAGCCAGCAGACACTGAACGGTAGTAGTGATGGGGATAGAACAACATCTACCCGCCCAGAGAGAGCACAGCCAATTTTGCGTGAAAGTACATTTTATAAATAAAATTTATATTGAACAACGAGGTTTTTAATGACACTGTTACCTTTTTGGACATTCGGAATTCTGGTTTTCCTCATCAATTCACCAGCACAGTTACAGTGTGGTGGTGACAAAAAAAAGACAACAAACTACAACCACAAACTGCAGTTGTTATGATGAAGCCAGAATTCATTCGCTTAGCTTTGTGTTAGCCTGTGTCGCGTTTGCTCAGACGGAAAGCTGCAGTGTTAGGGAGCGTCTCACAATTACCAGAAGAAATACGTTTCAGTGTTTCAGTGTCTGTAGTCAATGACATTCAAATTAAACACACAAAACATGCATGTGACTTACATCGTTAATGTTAGCCGTTTCGATTTTGTTTAATGTTTTTAAAATGAGTAATAATGTAACACATGTATCTTCATACATATTCATATATTAATGTCTCATTTTTCTAACAAAATAAAAATCAATAAAACTCATTTTATTAAACCAAATGATGTCAAAATACTTGTTAAAATTCAGACATTCATTCCTGACTTGTTTGGGAAATAGTTTAGTTTGTTTAGTTATAATAATTTATATAAATTTAAAAAGTGTGTTCAGTATTTGGCCAAATCTTTCATTTTGTTCAGTTTCAGCCAAAAATGTTCATTTTGGTGCACCCCTCATTATAAAAGGAGATGGTTAATTTAGCTCAAAACTGGACAAAACTTCTGCCACTGGACAGACACTGGAATGGGCTATATTTAAAAATCATTATCAGTGCATCCACAGATAAGACCATACTTGAGAGGCTCAGAAATTGAACCGTGACCCTGAAAGTACAACCCGACATTAAAAACATTTGTTTTCTTCCTCAGAAAGATAAGCGCTCCAGTGTGTCTGAGAGAGAACAGTGCTCGCTGTGGGGTAGAACAGACTTGCCAATTAAGACCATCCTCTGTTCATCTGTATGGCCTCTGGCTCAAACCAGCTTGATGCAACAAAACTAATTAAAAGGGTAAGTGAGCAGCACGATTACCTAACTAACTGCTGATTACCTTCCTGTATACAACACTGATGCTACAGCTGTGGACTTTCAGGAAAGGTTACTCCAGTCCACATGACTGGGTCTCTACACCACAGGACACATTGTAAGAAAACATTGTGCTACCAAAGGTGAGGTCATTTACCCGGGGAGTCTTCGGTTGTTTTGACATCCATCCATCCATCATCACACCCGCTTAATCTTTATCATAGTCATGGTTAGTCCCCTCCCTGCTCACTGGGCGCAGGGCAGGGCATTACACTATTCAACTAAGCCCAGGACAGGGCGCCAATATGTTGAATTTTGCCGTTATATACAACGCTAATTGTGACCCCGCCAGGGAAACCAGGCCAAAGTCGCTGGGCAACTTATTGAGATGTGGGGTCGTTCAGTCTGTCACTCACATTAGTGACAAAACTTAGCCACTCGGTTTTATTTCTGTAAATGAAAGATAACAGTCTCAGATATCTATCGTAGGACATATTTTGATCAAAAACAAAACTTAAATTCACCAAATAAAGTTGTTTTTGTGCAGTAAGTCATTCAGCGAATTTGCAAATTTTACCTCATGACCCCATGAATCCAGATGTGGAACTACTTCTACCGCGGAGGTGCACAAGCTTGTTGGGTGTCATTCGGCTCCTGATCTACTTCTCTTCACTGTAGAAATGTGTTTGAGCTTATGTATCCATCCACCAAACGTGCGCAGTAGAGGTGGGCGATACCGGGAATTTTGTAAAGTAGTCAAGTAAATACAGGGCCAGTATCGCCGATACCGATACTTTTTAATATTTAAGCTTCATAGATCCAGAGGATTCAAAAGACCTAGGATAGAATTTCACCAAACATTGTCTGTGACAACAAAATACTTTATCACAATCAACATTTTTGTTTAGAAACAATAACAGTAACAAAAAGTTTGCCTTAACATTAAGGTAGAAAAGGACAAACCACAATACAAAAATAAAATAAAAACTCTCCCCTCACTAGACATCTTTTCTAGTTCTTTCTTTCTTTTTTTTCTTTCTTTTTTCAAGTAGAATTGTTCTTAGGAAAAACAATAAAAAATAAGGAATTTTCTTCCATTCAGTGCAATTCTGTTTTTTTCTTAAATAAACAGAGTGTAAAAAATATCACTCAACACAATTTAAAACTAAATCTGAGGCAGAGGGCTGACAAACCACAATACAACAAAATTAACACACCACAACAAACACTGTAAACAGTTTCACACTTATTCTGTTTTTCAAGTCAAAAAATACAATAAAATAATACAAAAAATAAGGAATTTCTTCCCTTCAGTGCACTTCTCTGTTTTTTTTTCTTTAAAAAAGAGTGTAAAAAATAAAACAATCTTAGAGGAGAGCGCTGAGTGGGCGGGCCAGGCTGAGCCCTGCATGGCTGTTTGGCTGGTGCTGCTGAGCCACGTGGCGGTATAACGACACAAGACGAGAGGGGGGAGGAGCCACAGGGGAGGGTGCGCTGCTCGTGCTGTGTGACTCAGCACAGCGCTGCTCTTACAGAGAGAAGAATTTGATGAATCCGCGTGCGCAGCAGTCAGTGCGTGCGGGAGAGAAATAAGCTTGAGTGTCGATCTTTTTACACGAGTATTGTTCAATACCAATATCAGCGTCGGTATCGATATTACCGATATTTGGATCGATCCGCCCACCTCTAGTTAGCAGGTCAGATGTCTTCAGCTAATGTAAACAAAGCAATTTTAGTCAGTGTCGTCGTTTAGTCTTCATTTCTGCTGTATTTGGATTTATTTTGATTAATTTTTAAGCGTTTCTGGTGTATTAATGTGTTGTGATACAGATAAACTGAGCTGAGTGTCAGTATGCTGTGTCTCTGAAGGCTGTGTCTCTGAAAGTCTGAGAGATAACCGGCTGAGACTGTGTGAGGCTTCTTTTAACAGCACTCTTTTATGAAAAAAAAGATTTTGACCCGGTTTTCGCTGACGGGGTCACAGTTTACTATGTTGATGTTTGAGCCCTGCCCTGCACCCAGTGAAGGGGTAGGTGGACTCACTGCGACCCTGACCAGAACTGAACAGAAGATAATGGATGGATGAGTGGATGGAAGTCTGTGTTTGGTATTTCTTTCCATCACCTCCAAGATCTAACAATTACTTCTCACTTTATTATACTGAGTCATCTTATTGGACAAGAAAACGACAAAAAATCTTTTTTTTTCATTTTCAAGTCTCTCAACATCAAAAACAAAACTACTCTACAGTTTCTAGACAGGACATTCAATGGACGTTGATGTCAATGCGCAACATGTTTTTATGAGTGGTGATCAGTGAGTTGGGTACCACTTAATAATATGTGCTTTAATATGTAACACAGTTGCTGGCATAGAATCATTGGTAACAACACTACAGTTCAATCCACACTCAAGGCAAAGACACCAAAATATACCAGCATGGGTCCTTGTGTAAGACTCCCAACACAACCAAACACACAGTCATAATATATATATATACAGTTAATAAAGTGACTGCAAGCCTTTTTGGCTTTAATTATATTCAGTATGGTTTATAGCTCATTCATGACTTGTCCTTTCAAACACACCAATAGTTGTGACACTGTGGGCAGCTGCTGGAAGAAGAAAATCAGCATCTCCATAAAGCTCGTCAGCAGTGAGTATGAAGTGCTCTAAAATCTCCTGGTAGGTGTTGACTCTGGATTTGATAAAACACAGTGGACCAACACCAGCAGATGACATGACACCTCAAACCATCACAGAAACTTCACACTGGACTTCAGACACCTTGTATTCTCTGCCTCTCCTCTCTTCCTTCAGACTCTAAGGCTACGTTCACATTACCAGGCTGAAGTGACTCAAATCCGATCTTTTGCTTTTAGATGTGAGTCACTTTCATGTGTGGTCCTAGATCAAATACAGGGTTGCCAGATCCCCCAAAACAATTTTTCCAATTTTGTAACAAAGTTACACTACCCAAACTGAAACTAGCCCAAAATCTAAAGTCACACATACATTTCATTGAGCTTTAAAATGTAAATCTATTTCAAACCTTACTTTCTCATTTAATTTATTCTTTAATTTAGTACAAAAACCCTGCAAACAGCCACGTCTGAAGTATTACCGGCAACTGTATTTTTGCTAATTTGGCAACTGTGTACCCATGTGATGCTTTTTGTTGTTGGTGACAAAGGCGCCGTGTGTATACGTATCAGTGTGAGCCGTTTCAGGGACAGATTTGTTCACATTACAGACAGATACAGCTCACTTAAATTTGTGAATGTGAACCGTCAAGATCAGATTTGTTCATGTGGCTTGTAATGTCTTAGCCTCAGACTTTGATTTACACACGACACACATTTTACTGAACAGAGCACTGAGCAACAGGCCTTTTTTTCTCCTTAGCTCAGGTACGTCACGTCTGATGATGTCTCTGGTTCAGGAGTGACTGATGTCACAGTGTAGCTGAGAGAAACAGTGTTTATACTTTTTGAAGAGTAATTTACTCAAAAACAAATATCCTAAATTTAAGAAACGGATGATTGACAGCCATACTGATCAACATTAAAACAAAACTGTCTCAAATGTGTCACTTGTACGTGTAATGAACATAAAAGTTTACCTTTTTGAATGAAATGATGAAGAACAGAACTTTTCACAATATTCTACGTCTTTATGTGAGACTGATGTGACAGTGTAAGTCACTCTGAATAAGTGCATCTGCTAAAGGCCTCAAACGTAAGTGTGTTCATCGTTTAACTAAACAAGCCGTGCTAATAAATGCTTCAAGTAAAAGTGATTGTAGTCTCAGGAGCTGTGACGGGACGACTTTTAACTGCTCTCTCCTGAGGTTCTGACCCGGTCTTACTCTGAGAAACACTCTGCTAATGATGAATTCAGGGCAGTAGAGTGGAAAGCCAATTCATGCACATAAATCTAAGACGTGGAGAACATTTTACACACAATACTACAACTACATCCATTAGCAGAGAGAAGGTAGATGCTGTACGAGGGCAACAATCAGAACTTTTCAGCAAAGCCCCGAAGGTTTGTCCTGCAGACACAGCCGGCTGTAAGGCAGCACAACAGACTGACCAGCTTCAGACCAGCACAAAGAATACAAAAAATGAACTTCGTAAATAATCGTGCCGAACAAATCAATTTGCTACTTGTGTGAATGCAAACTCCGGA
>BRDA01007256.1:1802-35251 GCA_036984385.1 Crenuchus spilurus
AGTAGAGGTGGGTGTATTCTGTGATGGGTGTAGTCTGTGAATGGTGGAGGTGGGTGTAGTTTATAACTAGTAGAGGTGGGTGTAGTCTGTGAGTGGTGAAGATGAGTGTAGTCTGTGATGGGTGTAGTCTGTAACTAGTAGAGGTGGGTGTAGAATGTGATGGGTGTAGTCCGTGAGTGGTGGAGGTGGGTGTAGTCTGTGATGGGTGTAGTCTGTAACTAGTAGAGGTGGGTGTAGAATGTGATGGGTGTAGTCTGTGAGTGGTGGAGGTGGGTGTAGTCTGTGATGGGTGTAGTCTGTGAGTGGTGGAGGTGGGTGTAGTCTATGATGGGTGTAGTCTGAAACTAGTAGAGGTGTGTGTAGTCTGTGATGGGCGTAGTCTGAGTGGTGGATTTGGGTATAGTATGTGATGGATGTAGTATGTGAATGGTGGAGGTGGGTGTAGCCTGTTTGATTTGTAGGGTTGGCATGGATTTGGGCAGTAAGGTGGTGGAACCCAGTCTAATATCTTTTCATGGTGCCGAAAAACACTGGTGGTGCATCTGCTGGTATCCCAGTAACACCCACAGGAGAAAGAAAATGAAAGAGCCGAAAATCCTTCACAAGTAGCAGAAAGAAAAGAAACGTCTGATGAGGAGGAGGTGGAGACGACCAGGCTGTGGGAGTATTTCTCTCCAGGCAGTAAAATATCATATTTTACATTCAAATACATTTTTGGAAAGAACAGAAATAACCTTACTTGGTTTCCTCAGAAATGCTACATCATGAAACATTTGTTAAATGTGGATTACAGTGGTGGTCCAGCCCGTACCTGGAGACTTCTGTCCACCTGATGGTCACACAGACCACAGCTTATCAACACCATGTGACCCAGTTACCGACTGACTCAGTGATTATTATTATCAGACTGAATTACACAGAACAAAGCTACAGACTACAGTTACTCACAGACTCCTCTCCACCAATCACAGAGCTGAGAGAGAGAACAATGACTTCACTCTCTCTGCCTCTCTCACTCCTTCTCTGTCTCTCTCTCATCTCTATTCTCTCTCTCTCTCTGTTTCTCTCTCTGTGTCACTCCATCTCTTTCTCTGTCACTCATCTCTCTTCTCTCTCTTCTCTCTTTCTCTCTGTAAAGCTACACCTCTCATTAACAGCAGGTCACTTCTCAGTAACCGTCACAGTCAATCAAATCGCAACTGCCGAAAATGTTCCAGCTCCAGGGTCATAAAAATTGGGTTCTTTTGACCACGTTGGTCCTCCATCCTGTCCTTCTGTCCTCAGTCTGCTGTTTGATGACCACTCCAGCGAAGGACGAAGGCCTGAAGCTAACAAGGCCCTGTGGAGCACTGAGCTGTGCTGTTCAGGGTAATTAAAGCCTCGATGTGGAAGCATCTCTGCTTTTTCTCTGATTAGTGAGAAACCCATGACACCCCCACAACCTCCTGAACACCCACAGCCCCCCCACTCCTCTGTGCTCCTCTCAGCCTTGCGTGATGTTTAATCAGAGCATTCACCCCTCAGCCAACACTGACGCTGTGTGACAGGGGTGAGAGGGTGAGGAAAGATTCTGGAGGGCAGCGTTTCTCTCTCACGCACATAAATCACCACAAACACTAATTCACCTTCACACTAAAGAAAATGATCTACTGCCAAAACAAAGCCATTACATGCAGTTAATATGTCTATTTCTCAGTCAGTCTGTATTTAAGCCTTTTTACCTAAAAAACACATTTTATATTTCCTGTTTCAACACATTTTTACTAAAAGTGACACAAAATGTCCTGTTTTTATGGATGTGAATACTAGACGATGAAAAAAACACAAGATAAGAAAAGTATCGATGCTTTTGAACTTCGCCTCAGGCAGCAAAGACAACAAACAAATGGATCCTTCACCAAATCAATCTTCACCTCCACCTCAAAGCCCAGAGAACCAAAGTGAAGAGCTCTTATTCTGGACACATCACGAGAAGAACCGGCTTTCTGAAGACGACAGGAAGGTAAAAGATGAAGAGGATGAGCTGTGATAAGATGGATGAATACAATCTGAAGAATAAATAAGATTCAGATGCTGGGAGAGTGTTGAGGCGGGGGTGTGATGCGTCTTGTCAAGAGTTCATGACTTGCATTTATTGCGCTCTTAATGTGTTTGAGACATCAGTTGTGTGTCTACTTTGAAGTAAAATCTAAAACATATTTTGGTTTGTTTGACACTTTTAAGTTTACTACATGATTCCTTATGTGTTCACTCAGAGTCTGGATGACTTCAGTGTTTATTTACAATGTAGGAACAAAATACTGAATGCCTCCAAACTTCTGATGGGTACTGTATATTATATTATTAATATCTATCCTGACATTATTATATAAGTATATTTGAAGAAACACCATCTATATGGTCACCAGGAGTCAGAATCAACTAGATGGCACTTGATGTTGGTGTTGATATAGGAGCTCAGGTTTTCATTGTAAGAAAATTGCATTGACATTGGCATTTCTGGATTGTATTGACTTCTTTTTATGACACAGTTTTAACTTGCATTTCTTGATTTTGTGCCGAACTGTAGTCAGAGACATCAGTGGCAGATGCTGGTCTTTCAAGAAGGGGAAGCTCAATTTCGGCCTACATCATAAAATGTGTCGGTTTATTTATACGTAAATTCTACCCTCCATTCCTTTTCAAGAAAATGATCTGTGACCCTGTCGTACCAACAAGGCGTCTTTTCCAGGGACTTGACTAGTGTCGTCTCAATGGCCAGCAGAGCTAGGCTGCTTAAACGGCCTTGGCTCATGGTGTTGCGGGTGTAAGACTTGAGCCACTTTAAACAGGAGAAGCTCCTCTACACCTGCTAGCTCGCTAGCTGGGACTGGCGCAAGGCTAGTGTGAAGTGTGTCTGCCTGTGAGTGCTCTGTGATGGTGGAGAGGCTCAGCAGCACCTGCTGGACAGAAACTTTGATAGAAGTCAGAAAGAGTGATAGAAGTCAGTCTCCAAACACAAGCAGCGATAGAAGTCAGTCTCCAAACACAAGCAGCTACAAAAAAACCACCAGAAATAGAAGCTCGACTTGTCGCTAGTCGTTTTTAACAAAGAAAATGCCAGTAAGAGGATTAGGAAAGTCTTCGGTTCAACTCAGAACAGAATGAAAATTTAAAAATGTTCCCACGGATGTTTACACAAAAAGAACACTGATTCGCTCATTTAGCTGTCAATCAAAAAGGGATTCAGCCTCAGACACATCATCCAATCATCATGCAGAAGCTGAGCGTCCGGGCCAGCCGAGGCCAACCCACTGCCCCATAGACCCCCAGAGATGCTGAGCGTCCGATGGGCAGGACAAAGCCCAGCATTTATACAATGACTCGTCTCGTTTCGCTGCACGCTTTGCTTTGCCATTGAATTCTGTGGATGCTCAGCGTCCACCCTGTTTAAAGCACTGTGAAGTTGCGGGAATGAGTAAGAGGAAAGCCGCGTCGTTACCAGTGATAAGAAGCTGATTCTGAACAAAAGTTGAGCGCGTTGTAGCGCATATTTAGTCAATGACATGTACACACAACATTATATTATTTATCACTTATTTTTTGACATTTTAGGGGAAGCTGAGCTTCCCTTGCAGTCTTAGAGCAATCGCCTCTGCTGAAAATGTTCCTGAGTGTGAGGCGGGTCAGGGATTGAAGGGAGAACGCAGGCAGAGATACTTAAAATGGGGTTTTATTTACAGAACATTTAACAGATAAACAAAAAGCAGCACGAGGGCTGAAAACATGAACTAACTCAAAGGACTAAGACTAACACTAGAACATACCACAAACAGAAGGAAAACAAACCTGGGTTGTAGACATAGGAACAGGATCAAGACAGAGTAGAGATTACAATGACAAGGCTGAAGACAAGGCACGAACAAGGCATAACCAAAATAACCCGCAAGGGAGTGAGACACAAAACAGGGTTTATCA
The DNA here is from genome assembly GCA_036984385.1 of Crenuchus spilurus. Taxonomy (NCBI): domain Eukaryota; kingdom Metazoa; phylum Chordata; class Actinopteri; order Characiformes; family Crenuchidae; genus Crenuchus; species Crenuchus spilurus. Next base: position 5,760 of record BRDA01007256.1, read on the forward strand.
AGAGGAAGACTAATGACAGGGGATACAAAACACCTGGACATGATTAACACAGGACAAGACAGGAAGTACATATATGGGCGTGCAATACATAACTTGAACACAAGAGGGAGACATAAACACAGAGACCAGAACAGAGGACATGAGGGCAGGCATGACACTGAGCCCATGCAGTGATTTCCAGTACAGAATCATGCCTGTTATTAATGCAATGTCAGCTGAGGGTCCACTAGCATCCAATATTGACCATCAGACTCGTCCTCTGCACACAGGGATTTCTTCAAATTCTCTGAAGCCATCACAATTTTATGTTGAGGAACTTTTTTCTGACATCATTCCAAAATTTTTTGATGTTTTTCACAAATTGATAAATGTCTGAGCATCTTGTTTGATCCCTGGGTAGGTCACGACTGAATTGCCCTTGAGCAAGGAACCTAAACCTCAACTGCTCCCCCGGGCGCCGTGGAAAGGGCTGCCCACTGCTTCGGGCACATGTTCTTACAGCCGAGTGTGTTCACTAGTGTGTGTGTTTCCCTGCTCGATGGTTTAAATGCAGAGGTCAAATTCCATCATATTGTCAAAAAGTTGAATTTAATCTAAATGAGTTCATATTTTTCCTGAAATGGTCAAATGTCTCTGTGTTCTGTTTTTTCTCTTTTCTTGTTTTTTAAAAGTGTGAATGTAATGGATTATCTGTTTTTCTGTTTTCTTTCCAAATCAAATAGAACTGCAGTCAATATTTGATCTGATGAGTCATTCGATTTCTGCTCAAATGCTGCCGAATGGAAATGCCATGACAAGTTGCTCCTTTGGTTAAATTAAAAGGAAATTACATAAGTAAATATGCCACAATGCTCAATCTCATAATCTGATCTCAAACAGAACTAGAGCACTTTAATTTAATAAAGGCAAAGCCGAAATCATTTGAGCTTTTAACCCCATAAACCCTAAAGGCCCATATCCTCCTCCTGGCTATTTTAATCTTTTTCAAATCATATGAAAATGACTCCTGCCATTCACGTTGTGTGAATAATAATAATTCAAAATGACTTGGAACATAAACTACATTCAGTTTTACTAGAAGAACTGGTTTTCTTTTGTCTGGTAAAGTTACACTTTTGGAGATTTGGATGATCTGTTCCAATGATGGCACAATAAGGGCAATAACAGCTTAACGTTTCTCCCCAATGTGTTTGGTAGCCAACTGACCCACTCATTCGTTGACTCTCTCTATCACTTGTAATGTCTCTGACTCTAGCAGGGTGCAGACTCACACAATCCTCTTCTGATGAATGTGAAATCAAGCTCCGCCTCTTTTACAATTGCTGTTAATACTTCACCGCTGGGCAGCCAACGTGTTCAGAGGAAAGCGCAGAAGCAGCCATACATGAGTTTAAGCTCACTATACCCAATGTCAAGTGTCAAGTAGAGGGGTACAAAACCCAGTTTTGGGCTGTAGAGCAGTCCCTGATAGCAATGTTATTCTGGCCCACATCTGGCCCTCATCCCGCATTTTCATTTGGCCCACTTACCGCATGGATTGACGCCACTTGGGATGACCATTCCCACTTGCAAGATGTGGGCCACATATATGCCAGATTAGGGCCACATACCAGCCAAATGTTAAGCACACACAACTGGGCCAAATCTGGACCAGAAGCTGTCCACCTATGGCTCATATGTAGATAACACTGCCATATCTCAGCCAGAAGTGAACCACATCTGTTATGGTACATGTGGGCCAAATGTGTATTTTCAATATAAGGGCCACATTTGGCTCACTTAGCAGTTTGCCAAGCCGACAATGGGCCAGCAGTGCCATTTCTCAGCCAGAAGTGGCCCACATCTGTATGATATCTGGGGTGGAACTGAGTTCTTTGGAGTGATGGACCTTTGGGATGAGCTGGAGTGAAGGTTGGGATGCAGAACTGATCATCCAGCACCAGCGCCTGACCTCACTAATGGATGAATACAATCAAATCCTTATAGCAATGTTCCAACATCGAGTGTAAAGTCTTACCAGAAGAGTAGACTGGTGCAAACATTCTTAATGAAGTCTTAATCAACAGGTGTCTACAAACTTTTGGACACATAAGGCCGAAAAGCAGTGATTTTTTAAGGAAGATGTCATTATTTACAAAACGTTTGAATGCCCAAAAGGAGAAAAACATAATTACACGCCCACATGAAATCATCTGCGGCCCTGCTGACGTAACTGAACTCCCTGGGAGGGATCTATAAGGGCAGGAAATAGGAATGAGGGGGTGAAGAGGATGGCACATGGTCAGGGATGGCTCAGGAAGGCGAACGGAAGTCCCTGCACCACGTAGAGCAAGTTAAAGCGATAGAAAGATGTAAATTGTTCAAAGATAATGAATTCAGATCTCTCCCACACAACAAGGCTGCATCTCCTTTGAGGGCTGACTTCAAAGGCGCTGCCACCCTCTTCATCCGCACCACGGCTGAGACAAACAAACAGCGGGCTCTGGGAATCCCTGCTTTATACACGCCAATTATCTAAACACGGGCTAATTGTGAAAGCTTACAAATCGAAGCTGTCTGGAATTCCTTTGTTCAGGAGATTAAGGCTGTTTGAGTGAAGAAAGGTCTTAGACTCAAATTAAAATCTCAGACACGTGGAGGCTTCAGCTACAAAGAGGGTCTCTGGCATTTCCTCAACAAAACCAAAGGACAAAGTAAACAGAAAGTATAAAGAGGAGCTAAACTTTTAGCTGCAGTCCTGAAAAATTAAGATTTCTACACAGTTCCTGGTTTGGAGGTCTTGGTCTAGTTTAAACTTTTAATTGGTATTAATTAAAGATTTCTAAAGATCCTAAATGCTCAATCGTCTACTTGAACATTTGGCTCTTTAGAGAACCTTCCACTGAAGAATGGTTCTTCTCTTCACTGGTCCAAATATGATGAGCTTTAAAATTGAAACACTCGGATTGGATTGGATTAAGTGTACACGGGGGTCCTGCGGTTATTTCTTCTTTTACAGGAGCTCCTCTTTGATTTTATTCCCGTCCAGATCCACCATGTCTGGATTTTTATTCGTGTCCACAGGCTTAATTACCTACTATTTTAGGTAACTCAGAGAGACTGATCATTTCAGCCCTGTCTGATACAAATCTCTTTCATTTTTTTTTTGACAGATGTAATGTTATGTTGAAAAATAAAGATTTTTGACAGCTGCTACTAGCTGTTTTAGTCTTTTGACATGTGGAACCAACAAAAACCAATCACAAACCAACAAAATATGACCTGCCAGGGGATTGAACTGGCAACCTTCCAGTCAAAAGATCAGATCAACAACCACCAGGCCACAAGCTTATTAAAGGAGTGATTACAATCACAGCCACAGGTACAAATGAACTGTTATTATGTTACAGTGGTAACCCTACTTACGAGTTTAATCCGTGCAGGAGCCGAGCTCGTTAGCTGGTTTGCTCGTTAGCTGGATGCATTTTCCCCATAAAAATACATGTAAAACTGATTAATCCGTGTCAGCCGGCCAATATACAGTATACTTTAATATGCTAAATAATGTGTTTATATGGGTTTTTAAAACATAAACGAGATGACGACGGCGCTCGTATAGGCTGGTGGCTAAGGAGGACAGGAGGACGGGCGTACGTGTATGGCATGGTTACACTTATCATATGAAAACTTTCTTGTTCACTACCTTTTGCTGTCTTTGCGTTGCTTTCACTAGCACTTTCAGTTTCACTGGACCTCTTCTTCTACGCTAGAATCTAGGGGATGCTACAACCGCCGCACCCCTAGCGGTTGGCATACTTGAACTAATTTACGCTACTCGTTACTTGGAATTTTATTCGTTACCTGGAACAAAAATATTCCGAGATCTCGACTCGTTACCTGGAATACTCGTTAGTAGAGATGCTCGTAAGTAGGGGTACCACTGTATATAGTTATTTTAATGTGAAATGTAATAAAACAGACACCCCTCTGATAAACTAATCCAGTCCTAACCGGGCTAAACATCACCATGATAGTTATGCATCTTCATTGGAATACAAGTGGTAGAGCATGCTAATATTGGAATATGGCATCAGGGCACTCTGTACCACCTTAGGCTCCAACACCATTGTGATGTATCTCTGGATGCTGGTCAGTGCTAGTGTAAACCAGACAGATTAAACAGAGTAAACAGAAGAGGGAACCTTCTATATAATTTCTTAGGTTAACAGTGTTGCAGAAAAAAACCTGACATGTAGGATTTCCTAATGGAAGCTCAGTGGCTCAGTGGACTAAGTTCAAATCACGATCATGCTGCTTGCCAGCAAAATTGGCCGGGCTCTCTCTGGGTGGGTAAGATGGCACTCTCTCCACAGCACTGTTAAGTAATGTCGACTGGCTCAGGTGTCGGTCAGGTGATCCATCAGAATTGGGAATCCTTCACTTTCCTTCAAGCGCGTTGGTTATCCGGCAGCGATGTACCAAAGGAGGCGGAGCTTGAGTTCACATGTTTCAGAGGAGGCCTGTGTTAGTCGGCACCCTCCTAGAGTCAGAGACATTATAAGTGATAAAGAGTCAAAGAATGGACGGGTCAGTATACTACCAAATATGTTGGGGAGAAAATTGGAGAGAAAACTGCATAAAAAATGTAAAAAGTGAAAGTACACACTCATTAATCAGTTTCGTTGAAGGTTTTACTGTTAAATGTTGCAAAAAATTCCTTAAATTTAATAATTTAAGAGTAGCAAAGCCTTATTTTAATACTTGAGAGATTTTGATCATGACTATCAGAGTGATGAACTGTTATTAAGAGATATTTTTTGACACTTTAGTGCACAATTTTTTGTAGTTGCTATATTTAACAAACAATATAATTATACTATAACTTTTGCAAAAGCAGTATATAATTACATAGGTAATATAGTTCTTGTACCAAATCATGCCTACACTCACCTGTTGACATCTGTTTGAAATGATTTAGTTTTTAATCTCACTGCTAGCCCTAAATTACACCCATTCCAACTTTTTTGCAGGACCTGAAATGCAGGAATGAATGTAAATTAACAAACGAAATGAAGTTGACTTGACAAAGCGTGAAATATCTGGGGTTCTGCAGTGAAGTAAAAGTCAAAATGAATGTCAGAAATACTGAGTTTTGTTTCTTATTTAATGGCATTTATGATGATATGGAAGTCACATAAATGAAATGAGGTGACTCAGCCCACATATACAGCATTAATGTGGATGAAGCTTGCTTTGAAACATTTCTTGAGCATGTGGATATATTTAGTAGTTGGAGAAGAGAAAAAGCATTAGTGAGTTAGTGAATTAGTGTAAACTGTGAGCAGCACTGTTGTCACACTGGCTGTAATGAGTTGGTGTGGCACTCGCTCGAGTTCCTGATGAGCATTTTAAGGAGCAATTGGTCCACATGAGTCATGCAGTGAAAAGAGCTTGGCGAGTTGATTTGATTTACATGTGTGGATGAAAAGATGTGCAAATGGATAAGTGATCAAAGCCTTGACTGTTTGTCCACTAGAGAAACACCGAAAATACAATTTCCTGCTTTTGAAAATTAACTAATTAAATGGATTTATGTAAATGAACATTTAGAACAGTGTTCCTAATTGCACACCGTAACAAAACACCTGGACCAGCAGCATCTTCTCAGCAGATCTGTTCAGATTCACTCAGTTCAGAATTTTAGGTTTTTTTTTTAACAAGCAGCTCTTGTAAAGGGCAGGTACTGAAGGCCAATCTGACTCAAATTCGACTCGGAAGGTCATTAAAGACAGGACAGGTGGACGAGACAAGCCTGGACACTGGCTATGTGGCATTTTGAGCAGTGTTTTTTTAATCAAATGACCTCTACAGAGCCACTGAACTAGAAGAGAAAATGATATATTATAGCACAATAACAGGTAATATATAAATATATTGGGAGAAATTAGCTTCCTGGTTCATTCTCTCTCTCTTCTGAGGCGACAGAAATATCAGCCAGTCAGAGAAGCAGCCAATCACTGACCTGCTGACACAAGATACACGCATATCAACAAATATTTAGCCAATCAGCATCCTCACATCTGTTGCATCGTTTATATCTCAGCAGAGTCTGACATATCTGAAACATCTGACATTATTGACATTTAATACATGTCTGTAGAAATGATAATATTTAGTTTTAATAGTGTCTTTTTTTTCATTTTATTGTATATATGTTAGTGAACCAGACTCAGTTGGCAATCTAATTATACATATTGTATTTAATATCTTTACACATTTACATAAAATTTTCACAATTTGAAAACAAATTTCATTAACTATTAATCTGCTGATTATTTAAATGACAATGAAATAGTGACTTTTCTCAGAGAACTGGTACTCTGCAGTTAAATAATATTGGGATGGTTGTAAAAACTGAGTGAATTTGGTTCAAACACACCAACCTAAAATATTTTTAACAGGCGCCACTCATAAAAAAATAGTTTTTTAAAAAAAGATTTTAAAATATAGTACCACTGCATAATAAATTACTTTTAACAAATTATGACCAAATATATTACTATGTGAAATACACTGGAAATGTTACTGTTAATATATAATATATGACAATCATAAATTATAAATTATAGCTAAATATATACTACTTAAAAATAGATTACGACAAAAATATATAATAAACTATTACTATAAAAATTTATGATATGGAAAAAAAATTACATGATAAAAATGTGCCATAACATTATGACCACCTTTTTGTATCTACACTCACTGTCCATTTTAGCTCCATTGAGCATATAGATGCACATTGTAGTCCATGTGTTTCTCTGTATACTTTGATCACCTCAATAATCAGGACCCCCACAGAGCAGGTGTTATCTCAGATCTGCAGATCTTGTCTCAGACTCCACTGGTGGTTATAAGGGTTATAAGTTGTCTGTTGCAGCCATTCAGCTCCGCAGCTTTACGCAGTGACTCATGTGGTGTCGTCTCTCTTACGCACGAAGCGAGTCGAAGTTAAGGTGGAGCGAAGGCAGCAGCAGCAGGTCAGCGCGGGTATAAAGTGCTGTGCAGGCTGGAGGAGTGAGAGAAGCTGAGTGAGCCTGAAGTGGCGTCTCTATGATGAACATGGAGAGCTCCGTGTGGACGCGCGCGCTCGCGTGCGCTCTGCTGCTGGTCCTCACTTGCGCAGCCCAAACCCACGACCAAGACGAGGAGGTGGAGCTGGACACCAGAGCCCTGAGAGACTTCTACCCCAAAGACCCCAACTTAACCAACGAGAAGGAGCTGGTGAGTGTCAGGTGTGTGTGTGTGTGTGTGTGTGTGTGTGTGTGTGTGTGTGAGATATCTTGTATTACTCCCTTGTGGGGACTGTGTCAGAAGTGTAAAAGTGGGCACATTTTGCTGGTCCTCACTAGAAATGTGCCATTTTTATTACAAACTTTTTAAAATCAAAACAGCAGAAGTACTGACCTTTGGTTACTAAGATTAAGTTTAGGTTTATTTTGACTTAGTTTTTTAGGTTTATTTATGGAAGGTCCTCACTAGTATAGTGCTACCACAGTGTGTTTGTGTGTATGTACCAGGTTTATGCCATATTGTGGGGACCAAAACCTGTTTAAACACCTGTCTTCCTTGCAGGACTACAAACCTGGTCCCTGCAATATAAATCATACATTTTTAAGGTGAAGACATGTTTTGAGGTTAAGGTTAGGGTTTTAAGGTTTGTGTAAGTCTATGTAATGTACCTACAATTCACAAAAACAAATGTGTTTCCAATGAAGTATATAGCCATATATAGAATATGCATGAAACACCAAAAAAATTATGGTCTTGTTTATGTTGCACGTGTGCTGCTGGAACAATTTTATAAAAATTCTGAATCAGTATAAATGTCATATAAGTTACTGCTGTACTGATAATAGTAAATACTAATTAATAATCTACAGGTGAGGTACTTACAGTGCTGTTCACAGTATTCACGTCCTTTGTTTATCTATTTGCATGGTGTCAGCTCGGAGCTCTGCAGGAAGTTCTGGAGAAGCTGCAAAGCAAACGGATCTCGCTTTGGGAAAAGAAGTTTGGACGTGTTCCCACTGTGAGTAAAAGCCATCACAGACATTCGGCTGAGACATACTTACACAGATGATAAAATACATGTCAAGAATTTCTCAATCCAGCACTGTAGAACATTCAGCTGAAACACTTAACATACTTCTATTAAAATTCTACCTTCTGTGTAATTAATAGGATATAAACACTACATGCACTCAAAATAAGACTATACATATAGGGCTTATTTATGTCTACAATATCATCTGTATGTGTTAATTTATCACCCAGTATTAATTCAGTCTATTAAATAACCTATTAATTACATGTTAATGAAATATTAAGTACTATTAAGTGATATTAAATAACTAGCAGTTAATTAAACATTGGTTTGTGTGTGTATTTGAGATTTCTGCTAGAATTCAACACAGGAGTTTTCCAATTATTACTTAATTAACTAATTAATCATCAGATATTAAAATAAATCAAATTGTCAAATTCATCAAATTGCTACATATTTTCTCATGCAATATCCAAAATTAATGGGAACACTGAATATCTAAACATGTTCTTGTAAAACAAGGTTTATCCCTTCAGTGATGTTGTTTATCTGTTGTTGTTTGTCTTCTCTTCTCTCCAGTGTGATGTAGGTGAGCAGTGTGCGATCAGGAAAGGAGCACGGATTGGGAAAATGTGCGACTGTCCCCGAGGAGCCGTCTGCAATTTCTTTCTGCTCAAGTGCTTGTAATGGTCACCGTCCACCAGAGTCGCTTCTCATATCAATGAAGAGCCACATTTCTACTGCCAGTCCTGTTTTTAATGCCACACGGACAAGTGTCATCACGGATGGTTGAATGTGAACGATTGTTCTGTCTCTTTGCTGCTTTTGATGTATACATGTAATTAAACCTGAATAAAATGTGTCCAATCTTTGTTTTCTAAGGCAGTCTGAGTGGTCCCTGTTTGGTGGGAAATGTTCTCATTATGTGATCAGAATTGCTGCTCTTTATCTGGCAGTGTTTGGGCTCATTAACTCAACAGTTATGTGTATTACAGCTGAGATATACTGATTTTAAAAGGGTCTAGAGAGTAATCATCCATCCTTCCATTATCTTCCACTTAATCCTGATCAGAGTCTCCTACCCGTTCTACAGGCACAGGGCACGGCATCTGAGCAAAGCCCAGGACAGGGCATCTAGAGACTAATGGGTTATAAATAAAGGTGCCAAATGGGTGATGCTATTGAGGTTCTTTAAGGAATCGTCAATAGATGGTCTCTCAGCAGATCATTGCAAGGACCAAATAGGCTTAACTTTGAAGTTAGCAATGGTATTCCAAGCTATTTTGGAACTCTTCTATTGGTCCATTCCATGAATGGTCACAATGTAACATCCAGCTAGCATTCAAACATTAAAAAATGACATACAATATTTTGCTCAGGTCCAAGTAATAATACTTAATAATTTAGTCCAGAGGTCTCCTTTGAGACAGTGCCTTTCTGAAAGTCCCCTCAACTCAAAACTAACATCTTGTCCAGCCAATCAAGAGCCTCCAATGGCAATTGGATGGACCAGGTTAGTGTTGAAGCTAAAGTCTGTAGAAAGGTAGACCTCCAGGATCAACATTGGTGACCACAGATTTTTCCTGCTACTTATCAAAAATAAACACTGAATTCTATTGAGTTTCTATACAGAACCATCATAGTTAGGTTCTTCAGGGAGACAGATGCATCATCAAACCTTTCAGAGTGGATGTGAGTGAGCTCCATGTCAGCAGAGATAGTTAATGTCGTAATATTGACGTAACAGCTTAACCTTGATGGGAACATTTATTTGGATAAAAGTCATTGTGTAATTTTGAGGGTAGCAGCTGATTACCAAATAGGCGGAAATCACACAGCATGAGCACTGAGTGAGAGACACTGTCATAAGGCATCTGGACCTTTTTGGCTGATGTGGTGCGCTTTTGGTCACACTACAGGCACAAACAGAAAGACTGGACTTGCAAATCATCTTTAAACATTTTTTTTCCACTTACCACAGATATATAGATCAGTCAAAAGCATGTTCTGAGACCAAATTTCACTTCTTTAGTTGGACATTGTTGGCTAACATTGCTAACAAACACTAGAACTAAATAGTCACCTAAATTAGTCCATTGGTTTTTGTCTAAACACTCATGCTGCAATAATAAAACTCAGACTAGTCTATGTTGTCTACGACAGTCTGACTGTAAGCTATAAAAGAAATAATAACACAACCCCACATTAGAAAAAGTTAGGACAGTATGGACAAAAAAATAAAGCAGTGTTTCATACATTTACTTTGAATTTTATTTAATTGCAGGCAGTGTGAACCCAAAATATTTCATGCTTTGGTCACCTTCATTTGTTAATATACATCATTCCTGCATTTCAGGTCCTGCAACATATTCCAAAAAATGTTGGGACAGGGCAAGTTTAGGGCTAGTAAAAAAAAAAACCTACAATAATATTAAAATATGTATAATAAAAACTAAATAATAATGTGACTTCAAACAGATTTTAAGTTGATTGTAATTATAATTTGGCCAAAACTTTGAGGAGCAAAGATAAGCATTTTATCAACAAATGTTGAAGATTATTGAAATATGTAGCCTGTAGAATGTGTAGCAGGAAAGTGGGCAGTTCTGTTCTGACTGGTCAAAATTAATTAGCTGTATTCATTTTCAGAATAACCACAATGTAATTTTCTCAACTTCTATGTACAAATGATAAATTTTAGGAGTAAAAATCATTTGAAAATGAGCTTACATCAAGAGGTTAAATACAATGTTCCTCAAAGAATGACTTGAAGGGATATTCAATATCCATATTTCAAGGCTCAGTACTGGGACCTCTTCTTTTCTCACTGTACACTCATTCTCTTGGTGAAAATTTTCATACCACTGTTATGCTGATGACACTCAACTGATGTTTTTCTTACCTCCTTCTGACAGTCAGGTATCCAGACGCATCTCGGCATGTTTGGCTGAGATCTCTACATGGATGGCAACCCACCACCTGAAGCTCAACCCTAGGAAGATAGCTTCTGTTCCTGGAACTACTGGTTTGCATCCTAAACATCCTATCCTGTTTGAGAACTCCATGGTTGTTCTGTCTCAAGAAGCAAGACGCTCTTTGTTATTCTTTAGCATAGCCTTAGTTTGTTCTTAAGCATAGTCAGTTCCTTAGCATTCCCTCTTTGGATTGACCTTTTTCCTTTTTCTGACCTTCGCCTGTGTTCTGACTACTCTTTAGATCTGCCCTCTAGTGTATGTTTTTTTGTCTCACTTGATTATTGAACTTGAACTGTTTATTGGCTTATGTCTTTGGATCACACTTTATTTAGTAATCCTCATTATATTCATCTGCATGCTACTTTTCTGCCTCGCACCCAGCCTGACAATCACTGGGTATCCTCTGTGCCGAAACATCTTTTAAACATCTGAGGAATTTTCCATATTGTCCCAATTTTTTCTGAGTTGGGGTTATAATAAAAAAACTTCAGACAGCCACTTCAGACAGCAGCAGGACTGGTAGAAGACTGATATTGGGACAAAACTCTCTGTTGGGCTAACACTATCTGGCTAACTCAGAAATCCTGCTTTGTGGAACACCCATCTGGACAAAGTGGAATTTTTATTCCTTTAACAGCTGACACAAAAAAATCTGTGATATTTTCAAGTTGTCTGAGTGAAATGAAAGGGCACTGAATGTTTACACAGTCTCTCCACTCCCAAGATGAGGTTTACCTCCGAGGCTACCCATTTATGGAGGCCAATACACAACCAAGCTCCAGGACACACTTCTAAATTGCCTGAGCTGTCCATCAAGCCAGCCATCCAACTGTGTGCCTTCACTCTGCGTTAGTTTCATTTATGTTTATTAATATTTAACAAAGTGCCAGAGGAAGCCGGGGGGACATCCATGCGTGTCTGGGATGAGAGTCAAGTCACACACTCCGGTTGACTTCCTTTAAAGCTATAAAAATGCTCCAGACCAACAGGTGTGGGAATACTGGCACTTTTCAAGACTGTCTAATATTCCTGTAAAGCTGTTTGCAGGTTTGTGCCAGTACAGAAGTATTGAAATGTCATACTGGCTCTTCTGTAATGGTGAGAATGTAAAATATGATGCGAGCAAGCACTCAAACCTGCTACAGAATGTCATATCAACCAATTATGGTGATGCCTCAAAGATGACGATGACTTCACTCAACAATTAGGGGTCAGGGAGGTATGCTACAAAAGCTGTGGAAATTGCAGATGCACAGGGCCTAATGCAAAAAAGTGCATCATTAAGAACTGCAGTGAAAATTTTACAAAAAAATCCAAACAATTTCATATGAAGCTTTTAATGGACTCAAAGGGACATTCAACTAGAGCCATCAGGTGGAATGTGGCAGTTGTAGCCCATGAGATACACAGTATTTATACTATTTCAATTGCAATTTCCTCAAACTCACATTAAAATGTTGTTTCTGCTTCTATGTATAATTTCTCAGCCTCCTTTCACCCTGTTGTTCAATGGTCAGGACTCCCAAAGAACAGGTATTATTTGGTATCATTCTGAGCACTGCAGTGGTGGTGGTGTGTTAATGCGTGCTGTGTCAGATGTCCTGACATTTTCCTTTAGAATTTGTTGGTATAATTCAGAATTCATTTGTTCATCAACGATGGCAGGCCATCCTGGCTAAGATGTAGCAAAACAGGTTCAAACCGTGATGCTACCACCACCGTGTTTCACAGATGGGATGATGTTTTTATGCTGGAATGCAGTGTTTTTCTTCTCATATAGACCAAAAAGATCTACTTTGGTCTCATCGCTCCATAAAACGTTGCAACACCCTTCTCACTTGTCCATGTTATGTTTAGCAAACTCTGGATCTTTTTGGAGAGCAGTGGCTTTCTCCTTACAATCCTGTCATGCACACCATTGTGGTTCAGTGTTCTCCTGATGGTGGACTCAAGAACATTAACATTAGCCAATGTGAGAGAGGGCTTCAGTTGTTTAGAAGTAACCCTGGGGTCCTTTGTGACCTCGCTGACTATTACACGCCTTGCTCTTGGTGTGATCTTTGTTGGTCGACACTCCTGAGGAGGTAACAGTGGTCTTGAATTTCCTCCATTTGTACACAATCTGTCTGACTGTGGATTGGTGGAGTCCAAACTCTTTAGAGATGGTTTTGTAACATTTTCCAGTCTGATGAGCATCAGCAACTCTTCTTCTGAGGACCTCAGAAATCTCTTTTGTTTGTGCCATGAAACACTTCCACAAACATGCTGCAAAGATCAGACTTTGTTTAAATAAAACAGGGCTACTACTTACAGTATGCCCCTCACAAGCATGCAATATTGGATCATTTTTGTCAATAAATAAATGACCAAGTCTTAACAATTTGGTCTCATTTGTTTGATTTGGTTGTCATTATCTACTACCTGATGTTTTATGCCATATTTATACAAAAATATTAAAAAATACTCCACATATTAAAAAAAACTTTTTATATCAGACACCAGAGATAAATACAGTGTGTTTATTTTGATAAAAATATAGACAGATCTTCATAATGGTTAATGGTCCATAGATGATCAACTGACCACCAACTGATGAACTGCTTCATTAAGTATTCAGTGGTTCAGAATGAGAAAAAAAGAAAAAATATCAATATGACCAACTGCAAAAACAAACTCAACTCAGGGTGAAAATAGCAGATCGGTTACCAAATACACAGCATTTCCAGCGTCAGTCAGCCAATGATGCTTCAAGAGAAACATGAAATCTGGAGTTTAATAACAGTTTTGTGATACAGTATAAAGAGAAGAGTGTAATTTCAAGGAGATGTTACTCAAATACTCGGTACACATTCACCCAATGCTGCAATAACTGAAGTGAAATACTTTTAACGTGTTTTAAAGCTGCTGGAACAGGAAATGAGACACATATCAATAATTAAAGAAAAAAAAGCAATAAAGGGAGGCAACACTCAAATACAAAGCCAATACCTCACCATTCAAGGCCAATAACTTACCAGATTCAAATCCTTCAAATTCAATTAAACTTAGACACAGATATAGAGCATCTTTAGAAAGAGTTTAAACTTATTCTAGCTGTACAAATGTGGGGATCTTCTGCATTTGAGTCTATTAACCTTCAATAAGCTCAGTGTTTAAACCATTTTCTGAGATGTTGATCAGAAGCTGATATAAAATGTCTGAGAACCTGATGCACACAATTTTAAATGAAATGAACTTAAAAACAGCAGCATTTCAAACATCAGAACTGGGAACAAAAACAAAGTTCTTGCATTTAAACCCATAAACTTCTGCATGTTAACCTTATAATCCAACAAAGTACTCTACAATGTTAAGCAGGGTGGAGTTTTCTCAAAGGCCGTCATCCCGCTTATACCCCGGTTGCCGGTGTTTATTACAGAATCATCCATTGGCTGTTGTTGTACCAGGTACTCTATCACAGGTTGTCAATCAACTAGTATTTACTATGTTATCATTGTTATAATTGAAAGTTTCCCAAGCACTGATATACATGATCTACTTCCTGTTCTACAGAATTAATACACACCTGCCAGCCAATCAGAAAAGAGTAATTCTCTTCTCCAAAATATTAGGTTTTACATCCCTGCAACAAGTGTAATAAACAGTGTAATATAATTTTATTCGCAAACACCCTACAATATTCAAATTATTAACAAACAAACGCAAAAAAATCTGTTCATAGTCAGCAGTGCCTAGTACAGAATTAGGACCAGGATTAGGTTTAAGACTAGGATTAAAGTTAGGCTTCATTTTTAAAGTTAAAGTAACAATATGGCAGATTTAGACTTGGATTACTTTAACAGATACACAAAAGACTGTGCACTCTGGTCAAATGACAGAGTTGGTTCCTTCATCTTTACAAGGAACAAATGCAGAGTTTCTAATTAGTTTCTGAATGTAAATGGGGAAAATATAAAAATAACATCAAATAATGTGCCATAATGTTTGCACAGGTCACATCTTAGATTTTGGGTTTTTTATGTGCGTGTATGCATTAAATGTACAGTTTGCACTCTGTAGAACTGACTTTCACTTAGAAAACAAATAGTACATGTAGTAAAACCAGGGCAGATGCCTGGGCAGAGGCCAATCAGCAACTGCATGTAGAGAGCCATACAGTTAACTTGTAATGAAATGTAATGCTAATGGGAATAAATCAGTGCAGCAAATATTACGGTGCAAACACTAGTGCATCTCTAAAAATGAGAAAATGGTGAAAAAGTTCATTTTTGTTCTTACATTTAATTCAAAAAAGTAAATAGTCATTTTATATTTATTTAATGTAAAGTGATACATTTCAAGCCTAATGTCTAGTCATTTAGTTTAAATGAAATATTCTCACTTTATGTGTAATAAATATGGAACATGAACAACAGCTTATTTTTTTCAATTAAATTTAGAAAACAAATGAGCTTTTTCCACAATATTATATTTTTGAGATGTGGCACTGCATGAAACATCCTTATATCTGCATTTTAAGTTTAATTGAATATAACAAAAGGGAATAATTCTGCCAAATTGAAACATTTTCATGAACGAGGCTCATGAATAATTACAGAAAGACTATTTTAAGGATGCACCACTATGAGAATTATTACAATAATTTTCAGTATCTTTTGACACAGATGATTCGTACATTAACAAAATGCAGAACTTTGGACTAGATCCACCTGAACTAGTACTAAATAAAAATGTAGCCTTTAGCTGAGTAATCTTTAAAAATTTAGCTTTTAATTTACAAATGTATTAAACTGTTGTGTTATTCTGGAGCGCAATAAGTGTGTCAATTATTAATTAATTATTGGTCAAATTTTAACACAATTTTTTTAATTTTTCACACAGCAATAATCTGATGATTATGACATCATTAAGCATCTCTGGATATTTTAGTGGCTTGAAAGTATAGCCCTTCATGTAGAGTGAACTGTAAAATTACTTTCTAACTAAATTATAATTTCCATCAAAAAAAAAAAAGTCACATAAATTATAAACAGAACAGTTTCAATAGCACTACAGAAATAAGGACATTTTACTGCTCGTCCTGAAAAGGATAGCTGAGGGCAGGGGGCAAAGTTGGGCTTCTGGGCTGTTCGTCCAGCAGAACCAAGTCCTCCACGTCTCGTCCTCGAAACCTGCGCCGAGACACCTTCACCATCACTTTCCGGCCTTGGAATATTTTGAGGGCCTCCTTTGAGGCCATTGCCTTGGCCGCACCCTCATCACGGCCGTATCCGGTGCCCATGTAGACAGTCTGACAGCGCAGTTCACATACATGGCCTTCCTTCTGAGTACAGCCAGCGGGCAGGTCAGGAATGTCTTTGAGTGGGACAAACACACAGCTCAGACTGGCCTTGAACGACTCCACACAGGTGCGCAGGATCTCAAAGTGGTCCAGGTTGGGTCCAAAACCTCCTGCAGATACCAGCTTCCAGGCCACAGTTTTGTAAAGTCGATTGAAAAAAGGCTGGTGCTCTGCAGGGGCCCCTGGCGAGGGGCCTGATTTGACGGCAGCAGTCATTGGACGTCCACTATTCCGTTCAACAGCTTTGCTGTCAGTGTCATTTGGGCCACTTTTGCTTTTCTTAACCCAGCTCTCAGCATCTGAGACTGCACATAATGTTGAAAAGAAACAAAAAAATTAAACAATGGTGAGTTATCTGGCCGTGTAGATATGCTTGCTACATTGACAGGCAGAAAGACAGACAGATGGATGTACTTTATTGTTTCTCTCTTTTTGTTTTGTTTAAAGTATTTTTATATCTAGTATCCTTGCCAATTTCCCCTTCCAATCTAGTAGTAGCCAATTAACTCATCCCATCCCCTAGGGGGCTCTCCCCATCACTTTGCAATGTCCCTGGCTCTAGGAGGGTGAAGACGAGCACAAGCCTCCTCAGATGTGTGTGATGTGGCCACCGCCTCTTTTCCAAGTACTGCTGATACACCGTCACTGGGGAGTCAACATGCTTGGAGGAAAGCGCAGCATCCCCAGCGCTGATGGATCAATCAGTAGCCAGCAGGCATTGTAGTGTGAAAGTGATGAGAAGGGAACGCCATTTACCTGCCAAGAGAGAGCACTGCCAATTTTTGCTCTCTTGGGCTCTGGCTGTCGATGGCGAACAGCATTACCGAGATTCGAAGTCGCAATCCTCTGGTCATAGTGTCAGCGTTTTAACCCGCTGAGCCACTCGGGACTTTATTGCTTTTCATTACTATATTGGGATCTGCAAAGGTCAGAGTGTGAAGGAAGTAGCTGAACTTGTAGGGGTATGGAAGTGAACAGTCATACAGGTCTTCCAGCAGTAGCAACAATCCCAGTCTACAGGAAATCAGACTTGTGGCCGAAAGATGAAACTGATGGACAGGGACCACTGGTGGGTTTCACAGCTGGTGAATGAAAATTGCTTCGAGTCCAGGAAAGATTTGCTTCTAGAAGTCAAAGCAGGTTCTTCACAACTCACAATTTCTGAAAGAACTCTCCACAGAGAACTGCATACCATGAACATATAGAGCAGAATGGCACACAAAAGGCCACTGCTCACTTCTGCTCACAAAATTGCCTGGTTACGGTGGGTGAAAAGACATTTAAATTGAACTGTTCATGCCTGGAAATGAACCTTGTTTCTGTCTGTATGTGGATGACGGGAGGTGTCATTTTCATTGTAGACCTCAGGAAGCCTTCAATGAGGACTGCATGCAGGCTACAATTAAACAAGTCCCCTTGACAAAAACGCCTTTTCTGTCAACAAACTAATAACAATCCTGATTTGAAGATTATACAGTGGTAACCCTACTTACGAGCATCCCTACTAACGAGTATTCCAGGTAACGAGTCAAGATCTCTGAATATTTTTGTTCCAGGTAACGAATAAAATTTCAAGTAACGAGTAGCTTTATATTTAATTACTCAGTAAATTTCTTCAAGTATGCCCATATATACACATTATTTAGCATATTAAAGTATACTGTATATTGACCGGCTGACATGGATTAATCAGTTTTACATGTATTCTTATGGGGAAAATGCATCCAGCTAACGAGCAAACCAGCTAACGAGCTCGGCTCCTGCACGGATTAAACTCGTAAGTAGGGTTACCACTGTATTAAGATTTTATGTCCCATACAGAAACACTGATTGACTATTGGAGAAACTTATTAATCAAACATGTAACACAAATTTGACATTTTTCCACAGTGGCTGGAGTCAGATTAATGTAAATAATGTGTTTCCTGACACTTCATTAGTCCCAGTAAAGTGCCACTTTCCAGAGTAGAAGAATAATGGATGAACTCTCACATCTGAACCCATTTTGCTGAAAGTTGTCTTAGGTTATATAATAGTATGTCTATTGTTTGACCTATAATGGAATCTCTTTCAGTGTTTTACTGACCTTCCTTTGTTATCCCTCTGATGTAGTGACATGCCTTCACTTTTTTTTTTTTTTTTTTTTTTTTTTTTTACAAATTACACACATCTAAAATATTTTTTTACAAAGTGTTACACAGACTTTAGTTCAGCACAAACTCAGCAACAACAATGTCAAAACAGTAAGAGTGTCATAAATCTATATTCTGATTAAATCTGCTCTAAACTTAGACTTTCCAAAAACCTGTTTTCAGATGTGCTGATAAATTGTGAAAAAACACTCTAAACAGTTCTAGCCAAGACTTTTGAGCTCAGAACTGAATAAACGTAGATGTCTGTTTCACAATAGTCTTGAGAAATTGTATGTGGTTGAATTTATAAAGCTTAACAAATGTGAGGCGACACTACGTTTTCACTCAGCCACTGAGCTTACATTGAATATTTTTGATATAAGTGTGAACAACCAATTGTTCAGGGTCACCTTTGCCTGTTTGTGAACTTTCCACAGATTCCTGGCCGCTGGAACCCACCAATGGAATGTGTGAAATTACCATGTCATTATCATATGAATGACAGCGTGTCTTTTTGGCAAGAAAATATGAGCAGCTGTCTGACTTGCTCTCACAGACGTGTCTCTGCTTATTTAAGCTCCTCTCACAATAACCTAAGAATGTATTTAGTTTCAAGCTATATCAATTTGAAAATCAGACCCTTTAAGGTTTCCGTGGTATGTTTCGTTTTTGTTTCTAGGATTAAATCTCGCCGAGTGTTTATGTAGAATTTTGTTAGGCTCATTGTCATTCTGCAACTAAATGAACTATAATTAATTATAAGATCATTAATTACAAAGTTCACACAGACTATCTCACCTGAAGCAGAAGGCCTCTTCCCTTTTCCTACAATCTCACTCCTCGTCTTATGAACACACATTTCATTCACAGTGATACCCTCTGCCATCTCATTCACCTTGTCCATCACAGGTTGAGGGTATCTACAATGTAAAATACATCCAAAATTACAATCTGCTTAGAAAAATAAAAACAAAAACAGTGAAATGAACATGAGGACATATCACTTACCGACAACCTAAGAAAACGTGGTTGGCCCAAACCTTGGAAAGAGAAAGAAGTCTATCCAGACTAGGGTTTGTGGTCCCTGGTTGGATGGCAGGAAAGACCTCCATGTTGCGAAGCAGAAACTCTCGTCTGACAAGCCACTGCTTATCAGTCTCGTAGGATTCTTTTAATGATTCCACCCATTGTGCCAGGTGGGGGTTCTGATTAAGGAACTCAGAAACATCTCCACTCTTCTGCGCCATCCCTGTAATAAAACAGCAGGGTATATCATTTAAAACATGAATTTGGTGTGTGTGTGTACACAGCTCTGGAAAAAATAAGAGGGCACTCCAAATGTCCATGCAAATCTCCAGACCCAAATTTCTTTTCAAATCTATAGAATGTGATCAAGATGGAGACCTTCAAGCCAACAAACAAAGCAGAGCAGCTTGAATTTTAGCTCCAGGAGTTGCTTAAAGTCACCAAAAAAAAAAACATTAGTATTGTGTTGTTTAAAGATGAATATGAACTTTTTGAGAACATTTGTGATTTATAATTTGGGACAAATGTTATCAGTATTTTACAGAATAAAGCAATGATGTTCACTTTACATAACGACAAACCTATACACACCACCACCACATCAGTGTCACTGTAGTGATGAGAATGACCCATCACCCAGATAATACCTGCTCTGTGGGATCCTGACTATTGAAGAACAGGATGAAAGGAGGTACACAGAGAAACAGATGGACTACAGTTTGTATTTGTAGAACTACGCTCCCAAACAACTCCCTTAACCAAAATGTCTTTTGTGTCCTGCTCATTCAACTTGTGAACTGTGAAAAGTGCATGTTTAAGCATGTTTGCAGGCAAACTGCTGACAGCAATGCCATCTATATCAACTCAGTATCTAACACGAATATAAACAACTCACTTCTTTAGCTAAATCTATATAAATATCTCTGATTGTATGAACAGGAAACAGGTAGATTCGCTAACCAGTTAACACTAGTATTAACTAAAGCTAGGATGCTAATCTGCTGCCAACGTTCAAGAAGACATAACTAGGCCATTCATTCAAACTAGAACCTTCCGATTTCTACATAACTCAGTTATAATCTCATATTTCTAATCAGGAGTCTTTAGACACATTTGTCAGTATCGTGTTATGTTAGCAGAGCTTTGAATTCTACGTTAGCACGCAGGCTAACAGTCATTTCACCTAGAAACAACACTGATTACTGAGCTATTTTAACTAATCCTGGATAAAAGAGACAACACAACAGCAATAACTAAGTCACAGAAAAGTAATAGACAAAACGGGGACCTTTAAAGAGATTCTTTTCGCCGATTCCTCATAACAGATTAAGGTTAAGTAGTATCCAAAACAATGTTATGGAAACCTTGAACGGAAAGACTACATTTCCCAGCGATGTTTGTGTTACAGGACTACAGTTCCCTGAATGGAAGATACCAAGCCGTTATTTTCAGATGCTATGGACTTAGTTTGATATACTAAGACGTATATAAAATTCAAAATGAGTTTTTAGTTTTATTTTTTTATTTATTATATTTATTTTGAAACATTAAACTAAGTCATTATTTTGAGATGCTAAGTAATCATTTTGATATGCCAAGTTGTTATTCTGAGATAATAAGGCTTTATTTTGAGATGCTAATTCGTTATTTTGATTTGTTCTGAGATGCTAAGTCCTTGTTTTTGATATACTAAGTCATTATTTTTTATATTATAAGATGTTATTTTGAGATAGTGAAACATTATTTTGAGATCCAAAGTCATTATTTTAATATGCTAAGTCTTATTTTGATATACTTTTTATTTTGAGATGCTAAGTCCTTGTTTTTGATGTAGTCGTTATTTTTAAAATTATATGATGTTATTTTGAGATAGTTAAACATTATTTTGAGATCCAAAGTCATTATTTTAATATGCTAAGTCTTATTTTGATATACTTTTTATTTTGAGATGGTAATTCCTTGTTTTTGATATACTATGTCTTTATTTTGAGAAACAAAGTCATTTTCTAATGCTAATTCTTTATTTTTGATATACTGCATCATTAAAAAAACCTAAACAATGACATAGCAGTCCAAATAATAATTACAAATAAATGGGCTTCCATACTTTTTTATGGTTTTTTTTGTGTGCTATAAGACTACATTTCCCTGCGTCGTTTGTGCCGAAAGACTACATTTCCCTTCGTCGTTTGTGTTGTAGACTTCGTTTCCCGTGCGTCATTCGTGCTGGAGGACTACATTTCCCTTCGCCAATTGTGTTGAAGGACTACATTTCCCAGAGCATCTGCGCTTTTGGCGGTGTTACCTAGCTGTTTAAGCTAGTGGTTGTGTATATTAATATTATGGTTTTAATATCTGATGTTTTAGATAACTGTCTGTAACGATGATTCACGAGTTGTTACTTGCTTTAAGTGGATATCCCGGTACTATATTCACATGGAACAAACGGAATGGGTTACAGGTAATGTAGCTGTATTTTCTGCACATCTCGGTGTTAGCTGTGTATTTAGAGAAATATTTGGTACTTTCTTTCAGTTAGACACGTTATATTAAAATATTCATTTCAAACGCTGAACAGTAAAATAATTAGCCACTCATGAACCTAAATATATAAATATATGCTTAGAAATGGAGCTGTTAGGCTAATATTGCTAACATACACTAGAATTCAGTAGTCACCCAAATAGCATGACATTTCAGTAAAAGTACATCCCCAGAACTTCTTTCAACCCAGTCAAACTACATCACAGATTAGTCAATGTGGTTTAGGACTAGAAATGTGGAGAGCTTTGGGCTCCATCACCACCTGGTACTGCACTGCTGTCAAGTAGAAAACTCTGCAGGGGGTGGTGCCAGTAGCCCAGTACATCATCGAGTTAAAGTCCCAAACCTACTGTATTTGTATACCAACCAATGCTTGAAGAAGACCAGGAGATTTCTAAAGGACTCCCCCACCCAAGTCGCTGTCTGTATTTATAGCTGAAGTCCAGAACCAGCTGTACTGGTCAGGCAGTGGGTTGGTCACCATCTCTCACTTGAATCATCATGATCTCCCTGGACAGTCCACACCTACACCCCAGTGTAGACATCTTGTATAATCTGAAGTATACACTGTCATATGAGGATATTATGACCGCCCCTTTGGTTTGGTGAGCCCGGATGACGTGTGATGGTTTGCTGCATGTATAAATAAGTGAGCACACCAGTCAGCTGTGGCAGAGGGTAAAAACCATCCTCACTGGCAAAGGATGTGACGTGATGTTAAAAAGGGCATGTTAATAGCCAGGTGGAGGGTGGTAGCATCTCGTAAACCTCTAACTTTGTGAGATGCTCTAGAGTCGCCCTAGCAAAGGTGCACAGAGTGGGCGTCTTGTACATTGGATGCCTCTGTATGTCATTACATTGGTGCTCCACAGGCCATTGATGAGGGGAATGATGACTCTGGACCAATTATCCTCTAAAATGAGCACAGGGGCACTGAGGAAAAGTTTCAGCAATATCAAACACAGTTACATCTGGACCTGCCAAGCAGATACATGGTTAAGGTGCTCATGTTCTGATATGACTGTATTTAACAATGTTCTGTCCCCTGTATACCCGGTATCTCTTCTTATCTACCCACCAAGGTGTGTATTAAGAAGTATGTACATCTGCATATATCAAAGCTTTATTACATAACTCATTTTACTGTATTTTGTAAAATGATGAATTAATGTGTGTGTATTTTATGTTGTAATGTGTATATTTGTATTATCACACCTATGATATACAGCCATGATGGACATCTGAAGTTTTGTTTACTCATTTCTGTATATATCTGGCAGTTTTTGGCAGCTGTACCTACCTCTGGCTGTATCTGATGTAAAGGCCAATCCGTACTTATATAATAATGTTTTAATTATTTTGTGCAAGCTTTTAATATGTCCACTTAGGAGCCTTTAAGTCTGAATGTTCTTTGTTGTTGCAGGTGTCCCAGGACCTTCCTTTTCTCCATCCGAGTGAAACCAGCGTCCTGAACCGGTTGTGTAAAATGGGCACAGATTACATGCGTTTCACAGAGTTCATAGAGCAGCACACGGGTCACGTCCACCAACAAGTATGTCATATTCTTCTCTAAAACTGCACAACATGAGCATTTGGTGTTTTTTCATGTCTATACTTTGTATGTTGCCCCAGGAACACTATTCAAATCAGCCAAACCAAACTGGACTTCATGGGATATACCTGCGGGCTTTCTGTACCGGACTGCACTCCATGCTGCAGCCGTACCGACAAGCTTTACTGGAGCTAGAACAAGAGGTTTGATGTTTATGAATCATCTTTGATAAAGATAAAGCATTCAGGATTTGATTATCACTGTTAAATCTCTTGAAATGTCTTTTTGCAGTTTCTTGGTGATCCGCATCTCTCCATTTCACATGTAAACTACATGCTGGAACAGGTAGTGGGAATGTCTTTTGAATCAGCCACTTCAGTATGTTGACCTGTGTAATACAGTCTGTCTGAGCCGCTGTTCTCTGTTCTGTTCAGTTTCAGTTGCTGTTTCCATCCGTCATGGTTGTGGTGGAGACCATCAAGTCTCAAAAGGTGAGATTTTGACCTTTTTTGAGGATAAAATGATAAACGTGACAATGTGAACTCATAAAATCTTCTGTTTCTCATTGCTGAACAGATCCACGGTTGCCAGATCTTGGAAACTGTTTACAAACACAGCTGTGGAGGACTACCACCTGTCCGCATGGCCTTAGAAAAGTGAGCACAAGTCAATAATTATTCATGTAGAATCAAGAGTCAATCAAGATTTTTGCTCAAAATACATGACCAGCAATTAATTAATTTTTTTATTTTAACAATTTTTTAAAACATAATTAGCATGAGCCAAGTAAAAAAAAAAAAAACACTTACATAACTGAGATTTTATCCTAGAAACAAAACTAAACATACCCCAGAAACCTTAAAGGGTCTAATTTTCAAATATATATAGCTTGAATCAAATATATTTTAGATATTTGTGAGAGGAGCTTAAATAAGCAGAGACACGACTGTGAGAGCGAGTTAGACAGCTGCTCATATTTTTCTGCCAAATGACGATCTGTTATTCATATGATAATGACATGGTAATTCCAAACATTCCATTGGTGGGTTCCAGCGGCCAGGAAACACTAATGTGAATTGAAAAAAGACCTCATCTCACATGTATCTCATAAGTATTCAATGTAAGGTCAGTGGCTGAGTGAAAACAGAGTGTCGCCTCACATTAGTTAAGCTTTATAAATAAAACCACATACAATGTCTAAAAACTGTAATGAGCAGTGTGTAGCCAACACCTCTGTTTATTCAGTTCTGAGCTCAAAAGTCTTGGCTAGAAATGTTTAGAGTGTTTTTTTCACAATATATCAGCACATCTGAAAACAGGTTTTTGGAAAGTCTAAGTTTAGAGCAGATTTAATCAGAGTATAGATTTATGACACTCTTACTGTTTTGACTCTGTTGTTGCTGAGTTTGTGCTGAACTAAAGCCTGTGTAACACTTTGGGGAAAAATAATTTTAGATGGGTGTAATTTGGGGAAAAAGTAAAGGCATGTCAGACTTCATCAGAGTGTCGCTCTCACAGACGTGTCTCTGCTTATTTAAGCTCCTCACAAGAATCTAAACATATATTTAAATTCAAGCTATATATATATATATATATATATATATATATATATATATATATTTGAAAAATAGACCCTTTAAGGTTTCTGGAGTATGTTCAGTTTTGTTTCTAGGATAAAATCTCGCAGAGTTATATAAGAAGTTCTGCAGAATTTTGTTAATATGCCCGCGGCAGGAGAGCCAACTCCAGAGGGTTAATGAGCTTTTTTCCTTGAATAGGATTCTTGCTGTGTGCCATGGGGTGATGTATAAACAGCTGGCTGCGTGGATGCTTCATGGACTACTCCTGGACCAGAGTGAGGAGTTCTTTGTGAAGCAGGGCCCCAGTGCAGGAGGAGCTACAGCAGCACAGGAGGAAGAGGAGGAGGATCTGGGCATTGGAGGTCTGAGTGGAAAACAGCTCAGAGAGCTACAGGACTTGGTGAGGTGGAAACACTGAATCTTGCTAAACCTTAAGTTCCTGTATCTCTGTCGAGAAGGCACCGATTTGGTCGTATCAAAGGGGTGAAGCCCTAAATTTGAGCCCGTCTTGTTTTAAATGTATACTGAAATGTTTGCTGTGCCCTTGAGCAAGACACTTAACCCCCAAATGCTGTCCAGGCACCGTGGATAGGGCTGTCCACCGCTTCGGGCACATGTTCTCACAAAAATAAAAAAAAATGTAAATGTAAAATTTTTTTTGTTTTTGTTTTTTTTTTTTTTTTTTAAATATCAGGCTGAAAAGGTGTTTTCATGTCCTCATCTCTGAAATATAAATACTCACTTACTCTGAACATCTTACAGGCTATAATTTAAGCTTAAACCGTCAGGCTCAGCTTGATTTGTGCTCATTGTTATCAAAAATAACCAGAGGTGCCCCGATTACCTTTTCTACGTCGTTTATCTGTGATGTAGGACTTTGTCTAGCTTCTTCAAGCAAAGGTTATTTCATCATCATACACGGGTCAGAAGGAAGAGGCAGAGCTTGGGGGCACTTCATCATTAGTTTTGAGTCTGATTATATTTAAAATGTCAGGAAATGTAAACACACCTTCAGCCCAGGTTTGTGACTCTGCATCATTTTATCAGATAAAGTCTGATCAGGTCTGATACTACATGCTTATATATAAATAAATTATACATATTTCATGGCTTTTTGGGTCCACTTTCTATTTTTTAGTCACTCATTAGAGTTAAATTTTCTAATATAAACTATTTGAGCTTCTGTTTAAATATGTGTAAAGCATCTATTCCTATTATTTCATTGATCTATATCTACATAAACGATCTGTTAATGTTTGCTTTCTTATTGTGTTTTTCTCTGTAGAGGCTGATTGAGGAGGAGAACATGCTTGCTCCTTCACTCCAGCAGTTCTCTTTGCGTGTAGAGATGCTTCCCTCTTACATTCCCGTACGAGTGGCTGAGAAAATCCTCTTTGTTGGCGAGTCGGTGCAGATGTTTGAGAACCACAACCAGAGTCCATCCAGAGCTGGTGAGACTGATTCACATCAATCTTCTGAAGAAGAGATGATGAGATTACGAGTTTTGTTGATTGGAAAAAGTTGGTCTGGTCTGTACAAACGTTATGGCACGTTAAATATTTTATTTTCTTCTTTTTTGTGTTAATTCTTATTAAGAATTGCACATTTTTTTAAATTATATTTTTTATTTTAACTGCATTTTTCAACCCAGTAGTGTAGCAGCCAATCAACCCACCCATCTGTTAAGACTCTCCCAATCACTTGTAATTAGAGGTGGGTAATCCAGGTCCAGAAAGTAAAAGTCCAACCCAGGATTTTGTTTCAACTGCCTTGTTGGTTCTGCTGCAGATATTCTAGCAACCATGAAGTTGGAGCAAAATCCTGGGATGGATTTTTACTTTCTGGACCTGGATTTCCCACCGCTACTTGTAATGTCCCTGACTCTATGAGGGTGAAGATTAGCACAAGCCTCCTCTGATACATGTGAAGTCAGCCACCACTGAACTGCTGCCGATATATCGTTGCTGAGCAGCCAATGTGCTCGGAGGAAAGCGCAGGATCCCCAGCTCTGATACATCAGCTAACAGACACCTGAGCCAGCTTACTTAGTCAGGGCTCTAGAGTGTTTGTTTGTTTGTTTAGTATATATAGTATATATCTGATAAACGCATTTCTTTAGTCTGGCCCAGTGCTCCGCCCACATTGTGATTTGATTGGTTGAAATGTGGACCTCATGTCAATTACATGCATTCAAACATACTTGTGTCTAAAGCTAAAGGCATCTTTTTATAATAAAGTGTTTATTTGATAAGATATACAGTAAATGATGATCAGTACAGAATATTGGTTATATGTCTATTTTTTCAGCACCAATATCTATTAGTAGTATATTGATTATTTTTAGTAAAATTGATGTCGACCCCTAATTTATATTGCTGTCAGGACCAAACCTGACATCCCCTAAATGGTAATTTTAGAGGAAATAAATAGTGTTTTCACTGTAAAAGCTAAAAGTAGGACACAGAACTATCAACTGGAATTATAGTTTATATACTGAAGCCATGAAAGTCTTTAACATCTGTTTTGTTTGCCAAATACAGGCTCCATCCTGAAACACCAGGAGGACATGTTTGCTGCAGAGCTCCACAGACTCAAACAGCAGCCACTTTTCAGCCTGGTGGACTTTGAGAACGTCATCGACGGCATTCGAAGCACAGTTGCTGAGGTTGGTTTAGAGGGATGATGCTCTGAGCGCTGTAAATAAGTCCTCACATAACGATCTGTCTTGACCTGATTTCTTCTTCTGTTAGCATCTGTGGACTTTGATGGTTGAGGAATCTGACCTCCTGGGGCAACTCAAGGTAAATAAATGGATGTATTGTGAAGTATTGTAAAGCTGTGCTATTTAAACGGATCGTTTAATACAAGACTGTCTTGTGTTCGTAGATCATTAAGGATTTTTATTTGTTGGGACGTGGTGAACTGTACCAGGCCTTCATTGACCTCGCACAGCATATGCTCAAGACTCCACCGTCAGCTGTTACAGAACATGGTACTGGTTTGTTGTTGTATTCTAAAATAAAGAACAATGTGTGATGTAATAGTAATCACGTATCTCAACATTTTTTGCAGATGTCAATGTGGCCTTTCAGCAAGCTGCTCACAAAGTTCTCCTGGATGATGACAACCTGTTACCTCTCTTACATCTTACCATCGATTATCAAGGGAAGGATGCTAAAGGTACTAAAGATTTATGCACATTTGAGACGGTCTCCTTTAAATATTCAGTAAAAAGCTCATGATTCACTTCTGCAGAACCTGTTTGTACCGAGCACATTGTTTTTCTTCAGGAGACATCAGATCAGGCACACAGCGCCACTTACTGGTCATAGTCAGAATTTCTCTTTTTTATTATTATTCACACTTTGCTGTTATATGTGTGACACTGACCATTAGAATATGATGAAAACATTAATTTCTGTTCATAATTTAATGCTTTTTATATTCATTATACATAAAGTGACACATTTTAAGCCTTTTTTGTTCTATTGGTGAATAAATTTGGCTTCTAGACATCCAGAATCTCTCATTTTTTTACATTTTTCTTTTAAAATTTCAGTAAATGACTTCACACAGTATCAACATTAAAACATATATAAAATATGTCACTTTACATGTACTGTATATAAAATGACGGTTTACCTTTTTGAATACAAATGAACTTTTTCACAATTTTCTCATTTTTGGACACTGATAGATACTCTATTGATCCTGAGGGACATTAACACATCCAGTAGCTTAGAAAACCATTTGTTACCAGCACTGCTGACCACATGTCTATGCTTTCAGAGGCATCTGGGAATCGAGAGGGTACCACACCTCCTCAGGAATCTTCTCCTCGAGAGGCCCCGTCCACTGGCTGGGCTGCCCTGGGATTGGCCTATAAAGTGCAGTGGCCGCTGCACATTCTCTTCACTCCTGCTGTGCTGGAAAAGTAAGTCTAGCAGTAATGTCAGATGCAGCTGAGATACTTGAGCTTTAGATTCTTCTCATTTACTTTAATAAGCTGTTAAGCTACTCCTACAGGTCTTGTTTCATAAATGCATTTTACCCATTAATAACGAGTGTTTAAATTATATAAATGTGATATATATTATATAAATATTAAATATTATATAAATATATATATTATATAAATATTAAATATTATATAAATATTAAATATTATATAAATATTAAAAATATAAATCTTTTAATTATATAAAAAATAATCTGATTATTGCATATTTAGTTTTTTTTTTTTTTTTTTTTTT
>BRDA01007257.1:0-11510 GCA_036984385.1 Crenuchus spilurus
ATGGAGGGTAGAATTTACGTATAAATAAACCGACATTTTATGATGTAGCCCGAAATTGAGCTTCCCCTCCTTGAAAGACCAGCATCCGCCACTGATGTATAGTGACATAAAACAACATTTGTGGAATTACAGTAAACCAGAAATAAACAAAACGCAACATTATCTGTACTTTTGTTTATTACAGGTAAATCTAATTAAAGATCACATTATAAACTAAACATGTTACTCCAGATTACCTGGTACTGTTGTCAGAAAGCCTCTAAATTAGCTTATTTTTAACATATAAAGGAGAAAGGTGGCACAAGTTTTAAAAGCAAAAAGGGTTCATTGATGGGAACTGTGTAATTTACAGCCACTGAAATCTAAATTTTAAAATGACATTTTGAAAAGCACCTAGTTTTTTTTTTATTTTTTATCATTTTTTGACTATTGTAGATTACTTTCAACATCTTTAAGCATTTTCTATTAAAACTTTGAAGGTGTTTCTGTAACTTTACGTCATGAAACTATGTCTATTTTCATTTTAAGATTTGGGTATGTAATTTTGGGCAGAAATTGGTAAAAATATTAAATATCAACAAATGAATAACAATTCATTTAAGAAATCAATTGCTCTCTTTGTACCTGTGCTTCCCTAATAAAGTGATATATAATATATAAAACAATATAATAACAGGTTTGGTTAACTATATATTATTATGTCTTTGCATGGTTTTATTTTTTTAAGAATGCTTAAATAAAATGATAAAAACGTTAAGATTTACCTGACTAGACAAGACTAACAGTGTTAGAGAGTAAGGCTGTGTCCCAAACAGCACACTCTGAAACATTACTGCACTACTGATAGCACTTCGCCCTTCGATAACCATTCGCCCCTTTCACAATTCCCAGAATGCACCGCGCAACCAGCAACATCCGGTTCACCATTTACTCTTGTTTATGTCTGTGCCAGCTACGCTACATACACTGTTTACAACTTTATTTGGTAAGTAAATACTTACGTGATATCTACCAGCTTTTTTAACTATAATATTTCTTTGGATATTAAACATCATATATTATTGTGTCAACATTTATCTTCAATTTATGCAGTGGGTTTTTAGGGTAAACACGTTGTTGCAAGCTATCGTGTTGCATGCTATCAATACTAAGCTACACTACTAGCAAGAGAAAAACAAAAGAAAATGGTGAACCGGATGTTGCCGGTTGCGCGATGCATTCTAGGAATTGTGAAAGGGGCGAATGGAGTAATTTTATTTATTTTCTCATGTATTTAATATATTTTCTTTTTTTTCTACACATTTAGTGTGGTAACCATATGCAGTTTGGGACTTAACTGCCATTTCATTTAACTCTATTTTGCAGTTTGCTCGTCCACTCCGAGCTAGTCCTCCCGCTTGCTTTCATATCAACGACAGTTTGGCGCCAAGTTCAACGTTGCCATGACCACGCCCCTCCGTGTTCTGATTGGTTGCTTCACAGAAGCGTATGCAATATTGCCCATCAGAAGATATTTCAATAATTAAACCTCAAACGAGCATGAATTGCAAAGCTGCCAAAACGCACTTTCAAAGTAAACTGTTTTTAAACACTCTCTACTTTTTCTGCTGTATTATTTTTGGGTGGGACAAATCTACCTGTTTCTGATATTGGATGGGACACCTTCCTGTCCTAGTGAGCTTGAAAAAGAATGGATCACTGATGACAAACGGTGCCCCAAGTGTGGTTGCACAAGTCAGAGTCTGGAGTCATGCAATCTTCAGAGGGCCTGGATTAAGTGCCAGGTGATTTGAAGCAGGGTCAAGCACAACTAAGCTCAGGCATTACCTCAGTGGGCAGTGTGGTACACACAGTCCAACCAAAGAGGGGAAGGGTATTTTTGAAGGTGGTGCCAGTTATCCTGAGGCATGATGGCATGATGGCAGAAGACCCATGCAATTTTAGATGATGGAACAGAGCAAACAATCATCCATCCAGCTGCTGTACAGCACTTAGGCCTTCAAGGCCAAGCTGAATGCTTATCTCTCCAGCCTGTGTCTTCCCTGACTCAGCCTAGCAAGCAGAATCTCATCCAGAGCACCATCACTGCCAATTGCTTCACCATGGCTGATTAAGACTACCCAGAAGCAATACAGCCATCTGAGAGAGATCTCAATCCAGCTCTCAAAGGGCTCATACACTCCTGTTCACTAAAGCCGTCCACACTCACATGCTACTTTACCTGTTGTAGACCAGTTACCTCAGTTACCTGTAACACCCAGTGACCTCTACCAGCAAGTGGAATGTCTCTGGCAATTTGATGTGCACCCTTTCCAGTGTGAGAAGCTGGCATTTCAAAGCAACAGATATGTACTACATACCTACATGCTCTATAGTATGCCACATCACTTCTCTGTGCCAAAGGGACACAACTGCTGAAGGCTACAGAAGCAATCATGATGTCTCTGTATAGCACAGAAAGGCAGCTGCCCAAAAACCCAAAGCAGAGGTCTGAGTCTGAAATAAAGAAACTCATTAATGGTGGTTGTATGAACAAACTCATCCAGATAAATTGGATAAATTGAATAAGTCCCCATATTGCATAATGGCAAACATGGTATAAATGCTCATTCTCAACTCAAGGCCTTTCACTCAATGAGCAACTCCTCCTTAGTGTCTCACTTACTGGGGTCATTTTACCAAAGATCCAAAGGAACCTGAACTGGGCATGAGCTGATGTTGTGTTATGGATCAGCTTGAATACAATGTGAGAACACTGGAACTGCAACCCATGAGAAGTATACATCCAGATCTGGACAGCCAATACAATCCCTTATGTGTGATCAGTCCTTATATAACAAGGGAAGAGGCTCTTGTCCACAAATTGCAGTAAAGAGCAGGACTTGGGGTGATCCAGACCTTCCACCAGAGCTTTAGAGCAGGGGTGTCAAACTCCAGTCCTGGAGGGTTGGTGTCTAGCACAGTTTGATGATTTCTCTGTTCTAACATTACAATTAAACCAGGTAATTACCTGCTTAGCTGAATCAGGTGTATCTGATCAGGTAGATCACTAAACTGTGCAGCAATCCGGCCCTTCAGGAATGGAGTTTGACACCTCTGCTTTAGAGGGTTGGATCAGATGGGAGAAGGAAAAGCCTGAGAGGACCAACATCTTTCTACTTCAAAGTTATGCTCCTACCTCACTGACCATAAAGTACAGAGTACAATCTGCATCCTACATAAGAAAGAAGGTGATGGCCAGGTCCAGATTGGCAACAAGACTCCAACTTTCAATGCCATGGCTCAAATTGTGTGCTGGAATGAGAGGAGTCCCATTCTCTGTCCTTATACACACAGAGCAAAATTAAATAATTCAAAATTAGGCCAATTTAGGGCTAGTAATGAGGTTTAAATAAATAAAGAAAAGAAGAGAAACAATTATGCAATTTTAAACAGGCGATTGTACTCATGATTTACAAAAGCAGTATTAACAAAATGATGGCCAGATATTTCCAGTTTGTCAACCAATGTATCAGAACATTTTTGAAATGTTTAATAATAAGGCTCCCCAAAGAAAGACTGGAAGGGATTTGCATATTCCTCTCTCTACAGTGCATATCATTAAACAATTCAAGGAATTGGGAGGAGCTTTAGTGCACAAAAGGGCAAGGCTGCAAGCCTAAGCTGATCATCCATGATCTGTGATCTCTCAGACAGCATTGCATCAAGAACTGTCATTCATCAACAACTGATATAACCATACAGGATTTGTCAAACACTATGATACAGTTACCTTCACAAATGGCACTTAAAACTTCACTGTGCGAAAATGAAGCCTTATGTTAACCATATCCAGAAGTGGCATTGAAATCTCTGGGCTCGGAGACATCTAGGATGGACCCTTTTACAGTGGAAATGTGTAATGTGGTCAGAAAAAAAAACTGAATTTCAGATATTTTATGGAGAAATAGGATGCCATGGGCTCTGAGCCATGACAAAAAGGACTACACAGACTTATCAGCAAGTCCTGTTATGGTATGGGTTTGTGTCATTGTCCTTGGCAATTGAAATGTACACTTCTGAAAAGTACATTGATATTTGAGCAACATATGCTGCCATCAAGATCCAGGATGAACTTCCAGGAAGTTCAACAAGACAATGCAAAACCAAATGCTGCATACATTACAAAGGCATGGCTATGAAAGAAGAGGATATGGGTACTAGACTGGTCTGCATGCAGT
The DNA here is from genome assembly GCA_036984385.1 of Crenuchus spilurus. Taxonomy (NCBI): domain Eukaryota; kingdom Metazoa; phylum Chordata; class Actinopteri; order Characiformes; family Crenuchidae; genus Crenuchus; species Crenuchus spilurus. Next base: position 4,221 of record BRDA01007257.1, read on the forward strand.
CCTGACTTGCCCTGAATGTGTGGAGAATTTTGAAACAAAAAATGCAATTACAACAATGCTGTTGTATTGCACACCTTGCAGAAAGAATGAGACTAAATAAAAAGAGAAGGAATGGCAACATTACAAAGCAGTAAATGCTTTACCATTCCAACTTTTTTTGGAATGTGATGCAGCTCTGAAAGGCAGGAATGGATGTATATTAACAAATGAAATAAAGTTGACCAGAGAAAACATGAACTATCTTCTGACATTCTATCTAAATGAAATAAAAGTCAGACCACATTCTTTTTTTTCCCTCATTTTCCATACTTACTTATTTGTGAATGAGGCTTGCTGCTGACTGGCCAAACAACATGGTTGAAAATCAAGAAGTTGCAGCTACATGATGTCACATTGCCAATCTGTATAATACACAACACACCTAAATACTGTTGTGAATACTGCGGCTCTTTACAGTGGTTGTTATGGTTGTCAAGTTTCCACTTATACAAAGTTAATAAATACCTGCCAGCTAATCAAAAATGAGTATTTCTCATCTCTGGGATATAACAATGTTTTCGGCTTTTTCACTCTCCAGTAAAACTCAACTCTACATTCTGTGTAACTGTAAATATATTCTGTGTTTGACAGTCGGCCATTATCTTCCACTTCATCCTGATCAGGATTGCTGCGAGTCCCCTTCCCCTTCACCAGGAGCAGGGCAGGTCTTAGCTATCTTAGCTAAGTTCAGGACAGGGTGCCAGTCCACCACTGGGCTCGCGCACACACACACACACAAGGACAATTTAGAGAACCCAATTCACCTGACCTCCATGTTTTTGGATTGTGGGAGGAAACTCACACAGGTACGTACATGGAAACTCCACCCAGATGGGGACTTGAACCCAAGACCTCAGTGCTGAGAGGTGAACGTGCTAACTGCTGTGCATTTACATACACACATAATATCAGTTATATCATTGGTGTATAACATTTCATTTCAGTACAACTCATTTAACTACAAAATGAGGATAATTGGGAAGCAAAATATGCCCAGAACCTTGCTCAGCAATTACGCTGCTGTAGAGCTGTACTTTGATAACAGCATAAAGGTAAAAAATGTCAATCACAAATATAACAATTAATATTCACTTGACTGTGACAGGCCTGCTGACAGTTTCCTGTTTGTGGTTATCAAAATCGTGACGCTCAGTCTTGAACATATGAAGCAGTTCAACTAACCCAAGCCAAGCATAACCATGTTGTTTTAGCTCTAATCATTCTCACCAGTCAAGTGTTTATAAATGAATCTGATGCTTGAGGTATGTTGATACTCAAGGCATGACTACTACATCCCTTTTCTTATTGTGAACACACAACTTACACTAAACGTAGCAGCTACTTTAAAGATGTGCTTGACTTCAGACTCAGCACAGCCTATAATTTGGCTGCTTTTCACTAAACAGATGGTAGATGGTGGATTGGAAATACAGAAATGCCATTCAGCAGGTGATGAAATTAAGAACATTACCATTGCTTCACACAGACAAACAAATGTACTCAAAGACAGTTTTTGTGTTTTCATAATCAGCTGTAAGAGGAGACGTTTTCTCAAGTGATGAGCAAATGAAAATGTCTTGAACAGCAAGAAACGTAATCAGATGTGTGAACCGTCACCTTTTTCAGAAATCCCCAAAAACATGGGAAGTGATTTTATGAACGTGAATAACATCTGCCCTCATGTGTCTTTATCTTTACTGTTTTAGCTGATCGGAGGCCCTGCAGATGCTTCAGTGCTCCTACCAACTGCTCTTTCGCCTGGAAATCAGCCTGCAGACGCCAACTGCTGCCAACCACAAGGAACCATGCAGACCGAGCAAGTGTGACTCCCACGTTCACACAGCCACAGGCTCCGTTCTGCTGGAGGTTTCTAATTTGTGCTGATCCATATTCCTCTTTATACAAATGGGAACTGTTATGGGAGCTCCAGGCCATCTATAAACATTTTATCAACGGCTCAGTAACCTCTATATTTAAAATACAATTTCATGAATGCTGCTTTTGTTACCTAAAGATCGCTGTTAACAAAGCCACCCACAGAGGTCACCAAGTGTTTATCCCCCTACTTCCAAGGGCACACTGGTTAACACTGTACACTGAGGTTTGAGTTGCAGTTTTGTCATGTGCTGTCACTGCATTTCACAGTTGGCTGATGTATAGATCCACAAAGGAAGGCTTTATGTAAAATATTCACATACACAGCAACACATTCCTGTAGACCAAATGTAGTCAATCAGCTGAAAAATCTTTCGTAAGTCATTCTGGATAAGAACATCTGATAAATGTCAAATGTCAGCGTTTTGTTCCATTTATATATATCCCAGCTATACAGTGTCAGAAACCATATAAATCAATTTGCAAATTATCAGCTCCGAGTGGCTCAGCAGGCTAAGACGCTGACACTATGACCAGAAGATCGCGAGTTTGAATCCCGGTCATGCCGGTACTTGTCTTCATCCTCCTAGAGTCAGGGACATTGCAAAGTGATGGGGAGAGCCCCCTAGTGGATGGGATGGATTAATTGGATACTACTACACGGGGAACTGGACAAAAATGATCCCCAAAAAAAAAAAAAATCAGCTAAAGGTGATTAGATTTGGAGCGACATTCTTCTGTCATACTTGCACTGGAATAACGTTAAATTTGTTAGGAGTCTTGCCTAAGGAGCATAATAAGAGTATTTGGGAAAGATACCCAATACTACATTTTTACTACAAATACATGATTGTAACCAAGTCACAATGGTTAAGAGCATCTGCCAAACGTGCAAATGTATAAATGTAGATACACTGACTTAAGCCGTCTGTCTTCTACTAACTCCTTTGCGTTTCACCTCTAAGACCTGTGAAAGCTCAGTAACGCCCGTTTTGGAACTGTAATATGACTCAGACTTATTGGAAAGGCATTCAGAAGAGAGAGACACCGGATCAGGATTTTGATATTACCTAATGACTGTTTGCTATGGCCTGTGCCTGAGGTGCCTTCTGTCAAGCTGCAAAGTTGCTTTCCTTGGAAAAAACTAACCTAGGACATCAAAAATGTTTTACATTTGGAGAATTTGGAAACCTTTATTGCTGTATGTGGATAACAGGCTCCATTGCTGTGCCTTGTGCTTGATCTTTGCAGTGTGGCTGTAATAATAGATGTAGTCTGACCTGGAGAACAGCAAGCTTACTACAACCCCACAAAACCCAATCAACAGTTTAGGTAAAACATACACAGAATATACGCACAAGAACAAAATGTTCTCAGTTTGACTTGAACACAGGTACATCTCACTGAGGTCCAAGTGTGACAATGCACACCCAGTGTTCCATGGAAGATGGGACAAAGACGTGAGGTTGTTACTCTTTAAGCAGCAGGCTTCATATTAAACAAGATTAAGATTCACCAATTTGCAAATGTGATTTTTCACACAACGGAATTTGACCTCTGCATTTAACCCATTCGTGCAGTGAAACACACACACAGACAGACACAGACACACGTGAACACACTAGGCTGTGAGAATTTATGCCCGAAGAGGTGGGCAGCCCTTATCCACCGGTGCCCGAGGAGCAGTTAGGAGGTTAGGTGCCTTGCTCAAGGGCACTTCAGTTATGGCCTGTCTAGGGATTGAGCCAGCGACCTTCCGGTCACAAGACCAGATCCTTACCACTAGGCCATGGCTAAAAGGTGCACTGTTGTTTTGCCTCTCTAGTAGTATGATCACTGAACACAGCTGCGTATTTGGAGACAAGCGAGTAAAATTAATTGAAATCAATTACTCATTTACACGCAGTAAACATGACCATGAACTCAAAATAATGCATAAAAATAACATAACAGGAAATACTATTATTGCCCATCAGAACAGGTTCATGCTCAGAATGCAAATGTGCATGTTCTGTGGTGGGACACCGATCCACACTACAGAAACACACTTTAAAAAACCACACACACTAAAAAAACAAAACAAAAACAAAAAAAAAACTCTTGGCTTCCTCCCAAAACTATTCAGAAACAGAAAAGGACCACACAGATTTTTCCCCACTGCTCTATAAAGCCCAGGTATTCTTGCTCATTATAAGTTTGTGTTTATTGCAGACTGCTACATAAGCATCACTTTTGCAAGCTCGTCACCCAGCTTTAGTTTACACTTTTTAAAAAGCAGCTCTTATTAAATGTCCATCTCCGCCTGTCAGTAGGTTCTGGCTGGTGATAACTATTGTCCTCAAGCAGTTTTTCTTGGTTAGGCACATACTGTCATGATTTTTGACACTGTTCTCCCTTGACATACACACAAAACCAAACATCTGCAGTTTCTGACAATTTGGGCAGCAACCACCAATTTCACAAATGGCTACATTTCCTGCTGCTTTGCAAACATTGTGCTTATTTTGACTAAAAACAAAAATACCAGTAATTAGTTCATGTGAACTAGATACACAAGTGAATTAGATGCGCAAGACTGAAACATTAAGACATATTGACAGGTTTTAATGAAACACCATTAGCACTGCACTTTAGTACAATGTTCGGCTTAGTCTACATCCAGTAACCTGACCCATTATTTAACATTTAACCACTCCTCCATATGCAATGTTTTCTATTTTCCTTGATGTTTATATGTACAAATAAACTTGTGAATAAAAGAACAAATACCATATTTTGGGAAATATCAGCACTAACCATGAATGCAAATTATTTCAGTCGAGACAATAGTTGAAGCTTTGTGGTCTGCTGTATAACTGATGTAAACAGGTGTTGCCCTCTAGTGGCGTTTGGTGTCATTACACAAAATACAACACTGATACAAAAATCTAAAGACTATCCGTAAATATTTTTTGTCCATTACTGTCATAACTACGTGTAATCAGAATCAGCTCTCAACTCAGACGCGTAAAAGGTGTTTGCTTTTGGTGGAAGATATGCAGCCTCAAGTAAAGTTATTGAACTGAACAGTTTGTCATCACTGGTAAAACTTTGATTCTTATTTCAGTTTGAGTTCAAGTATTTATTTCAATGAAAAATTACATATGTACACAAACAAGTGTCTATAAAAGGTAAAACGTATATACTGTATATAAAACTTTACGATCATTTACATTGTGTGGAATGACTTAAAAGATATCCTAAACATAAGTCCTAATCACATCATCCATGTTATTCCATTCCTCCTCAGTCTCTGGTCCACGTCAGGAAGTGCAGCTGCAGCAGAGGATCTTGTCATAACAGTCTGTGTAACTGCAGAAACAGGACACAAGTCACCTAATACTCCAAACTAAAGATGTGTTACTAACCAGCCTTTAAGAAAAAAAAATGCTAAGAATGCTGGGTCAAAATGTTAACATTTCCTTGCCTAAGGTTAAAAGTATTAATCCTTTCAATGTGCATGCAAAATGATTGACAACAGGGAGAGAGAATGTCACCATTAAGAATTTGTTGGAGCCGTAGGACAGTGGTGCATTCACCGCTAGCTTTGCATACCTGGCTTGCAGATCAAGCCATTTCAAAGACATTTCATCACAGGCAAGTTATTTTTACCCTAATTCCACTCAGCAAGTACAGAACCTCATGACAATGCTTTATCAATGCTGCAAAAACATAGACAACATTGTCACAACATCATGCTTGCTCAGCCATCATCCCTATTCTCAGTCAAGCAGATTCTGTGAATGATGTCTGAATCAGAGTTGACAGTTGGAAAAATCAAGTGTGAAGGGTAGACTTTTGTTGGTGCCATTTAAGACCCACTGGTGTTCATCAAATATGCCTGATTTTCCAACCAAACTCTTCAGTGTATTTATCAACTACAGGTCTGAAAAAGTCCTATCAACAGCCAATGAGAATTGAGTAAGAAAAGTAAACAAGCACAAGTTCACACAAATAGTGGACCTCTAGGGCAAGCTAACTAGGCTGTGGTAAAAGCATGAGGACCTGTACAAGTTCCAAAAATTACTACAGATACGCAGATGAGTAAAAAAAAAAAAAAAAAAAACCCTGGGTTGCTATTCTGAAGCCTTGAAAGAAATGAGGAACTTTCTAGGAGGGTACATAATGTTATTGCTACATTGTGAGTGCCTGAGAAGAGTTAAGATTATAATACATGTGGGTGCATCATTAGCTGCCAAAGTAACAGCAGCAGCTGCACTCGTGTCCTTGTTTACATCTGTCTCTCGTAGATGGTGGTAGAAGTTTAATGGCTCATAGGTCTAAACACACAGACCAAGAATAAAACCCACATTACTGAACTTCACTTTTGTAACTTGATCTCTAATTTTACCTCACCCTCCATCATTTAGTTTTTATGTTTATATATACTGAATCCTGTGAATAAGTAATTCAGCAACTTGCTTATTACACAGAGTAAACAAAACTGTTTTAGAGCACTATCTAGTGGGAGTCTGACAGCAGTGCAAATAATTCAACTTCAAAAGTCAAATTGTATTTGTAAACAGCCTGATTCAAAGATAAACCTGCAATAACCTAATACATGTATATTAGTTAGATGACAAGGCTCATCTGTAGCATTATTCTATTACTAAGCATATTAAATAAAACATTTTAGTTAACCCTCTGGAGTCTGAGGGTATTTCAGACACTGTGATGTAGTCTGAAAGGCTTTATTTATTACTCAAATTACACCCTCCCTTCCAGGGGCACACTGGTTAACATCACAGATATTGTGTGGGGTATGTTTCGTTTTGTTTCTAGGACAAAATCTCGCAGTTACACAAGTGTTTTTTTTTGTAATGTCGTTAGTATATCACTGGCAGGAGAGCCAACTCCAGGGGATTAACTTGTCCTTGAGATCTAATTTTACCTCAGTCTCTTTAAAACTGCACAAATACTCAGAAACAGCCTAACAGTGCACATTAGCTACCTGACATTTCTGAGATGAAAAACAAGGAGGAGTAGGGAGGGGAAAAAAAAAGGAGTATGTGCAGTGCAGACAGTGATGCTGACGTTTGACTTACTCAGTAACAGTGCATACAGAGCAGCAGTAGTTGGAGCAGCTGCTACACTGCTGGGTGCAGGTGGGACACACTGGGCGTTCACACTGTGAGCACGGCCTCCTCACTCCTGATGGCCTCTGACACACTCCACACACTGCAGGAGCATTTACAGCGCCTGAGGAAACATCAGCCATTAGCTGTTATCAGAGCATAACTTGTAGTATTACAAACCGGATTCCAAAAAAGTTGGGACACTAAACAAATTGTGAATAAAAACTGAATGCAATGATGTGGAGGTGCCAACATCTAATAT
>BRDA01007257.1:12843-29947 GCA_036984385.1 Crenuchus spilurus
GTTCAACCCGTCAAGGGTGTAATCATAAAAGTTGGATGGAGGGTAAATTATTTCAAAACTCTAATCTACTGAACATATTCCTGTACTAAAGTTTGAAAATGATAAAAAAACATATCTTTAAGAATGAACAAATTGATTGGTTCGATTATCATTGTAAATATGTCTTAACTCACTCCATCAATACTCTCATCGTAATGTAATATTCACTACTGTAATGTTTATTCATAACTGATTTGACCTACGAGAATAACGATGTCAATTGTAACTATTGTACAAAGTCGTACCAAATGTTTGTCGGGTCGTCCGACGAAGATGACAGATAATAGTTAGTTAGTTAGTTTAAAATAAATATTTCTTTTATGTCTGTTATTGCTAACCCTGTAAAGCTGCTTTGTGACATCAGTTGTAAAAAGCGCTTTATAAATAAAATTTGATTGATTGATTGATAATAGACAGTAGAAGCAGCCTGCTGGGCTGTTTGTAAACCATGCTGAAACATGTTATCAATGTTAACTGTAGCAATAAGAGCATCCAGTTTAGTCAATACTTATTTGTAATGTCATCACTTATAATGTAATGCTACTCTCATAACTACCTCACTCAATTCTGTATAAATGTTACTATTAGCTTGGTTAGTTAAACAAGTAAGAATTTCTATACAAAAAAATAGTAAAAGTTTGAAATCATGTCCTTATACAAGTCATCTAATCTCAAAACTTTATTAAATGGGAGGTAGGTTGAAAATACTAATGTGGGAACTGCCCAACTTGTATAATACTACACATATTGAACACTAAATATACAACAAGGGATTCATGAATGTAACTAAACTTCATATAGAAACTAACTACCAGAAGTATTTTCTTATTGCAACTAAAATCTCAATCTTTCAAACAGACTGCTTAGTCAGAGGCAGTTTCAGGCTAATTTCACTACAAACTATCTTGTTCGGCTAAACTAGAGTTTGTGCTTTTGTTTTGAAGGAGGACGAGCTTCCGCCCAGCCCGGGGCTTCTGTCCGTTAAGGGGACAGGGCTTTAAACTTTTTAAAATAGAAATATTTTCAAAACATTATGTTTTAACATCAAATAAGGGCATGTATTGCGTACTCCTTCTATACATTACAAAACGTAACATTAAACGTCTAACAGGGTCTAAAGTAACTTCTTTATCTTACATCTTCGGTTCACACAGAAATGGTTTAAAACAGTTTTTGAAGATATCTGGCGCCCGTCCAGGGGCTTAGCGTTACTATCGAATAAGATCACTTTTGTTCTGCATAGTCGGCGAATGAATCTGTTGAAATGTGTAATGATGTGAGTAAGCAATAACTCGGCGTCGTGCTTGTTGAATTCAGCAAACAGAGTTTATAGCACTATCTGGTGGGTGTCTAACAGCAGCGCACATAAAATCCCCCGTTATCTAACAGTGACGTTCAGTAAAATCATCGTGTTAGTAAAACAAAGATATAACCAGTCATAAACCACTACGTAGGCTACAGGTTATATTAATCATAACACGATGCTGTTGCAGAATTACTGTATTACTAAGCGTAGTTAAAGCAGCGCCGTTTAACACTGGATATCAACAAGCCCACAACACTCACCGTACACTTCCTGTCTGTACTGGTTACCAAATACACTGTGGAGGTTCAGCTCCTTCTGGCCGACATGCATTTTGTACTGCGACGAAAAAGATTCGCTAAAAGGATAAGACCTTTTTGGCATTTTTAAAAGATATACGTGAGAAAGGAAAAAGTAAACACCAGAACGTCGCGAAGTAAACAGCGTGGTTAGCAGTTCTGTTTCGCGGGGAATCAGTCCGCGCTTTAAGACAGCGACTGAGTCAACTGACTGAAATATCTTTACCGCCATCTAGTGACGTGGTGCTGACACCGACGTGCTCAGATAATACGTCAGCAATATGTCATTCAATTTAGCTCTAGTGAAAAGTTCTCGGCACCTCTGCAACACAAGCTTAAAGCATTATTAATCACCCCAAGCTTATGAGTTAACAGGGTGGGTCAGTTTTATGAAATTCAAACTCAAATCCTGTTGGCACAAAAGTAATTCCATACTCCATACCCATTTTCCAGTCATTTGTTTGTGAACAAATCTGTGAGAAATTATTTTAATATTTTAAAACCATGTCTCTCAAAGAAAGATTGGAAGAGATTTGCATGTTTTTCCCTGTACAGTGTATAATATCATTAAATGATTCAATGGAACTGGAGGAATTTCAGTGTGTAAAGGGCATGAAAAGAACACAAGTCTAAGCTACACATCAATGGTGCAGCATTAATTAATCGTCATTCATCAATAGATTATATATCCACATGGGCAAGGGAAGGGATTACTTTGGCAAACCTTTGTCAATCACTAGAATTACAGTCCAAAATTACATTCACAAATGCCACTTAAAACTTTACTGTGCATGTTCTGACCAGAAGCAAAAAAAAAAAAGACTTCTCATCTGGGATGGACCATCATGCAGTGAAAACTTATTGTGGTCAGGCATATCAGAATTCCAGATATTTTTAGGAAGAAATAGACACTGTGTGCTCAAGACCAATGACCAAAAGGTCCATCCAGATTGTTATGAGCGAAAGCCAGTGTTCATCATGGGGTTGTGTCAGTGTTCTTTGCAAAGGTAATTTACACTTACGTGATGGCAGCATTAATGCAGAAAAGTACACTCAGATTTTAGAGCAACATATGCTGCCTTCAAGATGACTTTTCCAAGGATGTTCATGCATTTTTTTCAAAAAGACATTTTGAAACCACATGCTGCACACATTACAAAGGCAAAAATTAGTGACCTTGTGTGTTTAATGTGGTTGTGATTCCAGGCTCCTACAGTTGGAGTTGCATGATGATTGGGCTATAAATACCTGTGTATGTGTGATGAGATTCATAGACTAAGAAGAGGTGGTACAGTGCAGTGAATGCTTCATTTGATATGTGGAAAATGGGTCACAAAGCTGGTGTTAATGTTTGTCAAAATTTAGTAATTGCGTATCAAAGGCCATAGTGTGAAGGAAGTAGCTGAAATTGTAGGTGTACCTAAGCTTTTGGTTATACAGGTCTACCAGCAGTGGTAAAAATGTCAATCTACAGGAAATTGTCATCAGAATTGTGACCAAAAAAGATTAAACTGATGGACAGGGACAAGCCACAGGTTTCAGAGTGTAATGAAAGAATCGCTTCTAGATGTCAACACAGGTCCTTCACAACCAATTTCTGAAAGAACACTCATAAGGGAACTGCATATCACAAACATATGGAGCAGAGTGGCATACAAGAGACCTTTGGCCTTGCCACGTTCTATAATGCTTAAGAAGGTTTGAGAAAATGCTAGATTTTGGGTACTTGTCGACTGCACCTCTTTCATACCTTTTACCTGGCAATAACTGAGAGAGTTGTGATTTTCTTAGGTGAAATGTGCCAATGATGCATAGGACTTATAATTTCAAAATTTATCACCTGACAAAAATGTTCAGCTCTAAACTGTGCATTTCTGAAACTGTGATCTGTGACTTCCTGTTTTCCATTCTCCTCACAGTATGTGGATGGAATATGCTCATTTCAACTAAAGCCAAGTTGACCCATAGGATTCATCTGCACAGCTTAAGTCTTACTCAGTTCAAGGTTGTACATAGCATTTATTACTGCAAGGTGAAACTGGCAAAATGCAACGTGAGACAAACAAGTTGTGTAATCATAGTCATTCAGCTAAGGCAGACCTTACACACGTTTTGGGCTTTGTTCAGTTTCTGGTTGGCAATAAATGTTTAACAGAAGCATTTAATCAGGAAATTAAACTAAGTTTAGAATAATTTTTATTTTGGCTGTTTAACATGAATAGGATTAAGGAGACATTGGTCTTTGCTTCTTTTCAGACTAAAATGAGGATAGTGTTTCACTGAAAATCACTCAATACAACAAAGTCCTAATATAAGATCTTGTGCACGTCCTTAATTTGAAATGTTTTTAAAAATTGTGTATCTCACTGGAGGATTAGAACACAACTGATACCCTTTACATTCAATGAACATTTATAATAAATAATTTAATAGAAATGCTGTAAAAATCTTTAGAATAAAATCTCTTAAAAATGTCTTCACCTGTAAAATTACCATGTTGGAGATACATGATCTTCATAGAACAAATAACTGTGATGATCTAGCTCTAGCTCCAAGTGGCACTATTTTAAGTCACCTTGTTTTTTGGACCTGTTGTTCAGACGACAGAGACTTAAGTTGCGTCTGGTGTTTTACTGCCACCATTAGGTCCAGTGGCAGGTCAGCTCAGATAATCTTGGCAAAGGACAGTGGAACAGAATGTTCTGTCTGTATCTATTTCAGAAGCAGCTTTGCCCAATGTCATGCCTAACCTAATACACAAAACAAAACTGAGAAACATTTATTCAGGAGTTAAGGTCAAGAAAATGAATGAAGAAAAAGTAAAATAGGCAACTCACATGATTACATGTTTTCTTAGCACAACCATGTCATGCAATAACACTCGAAGGTGAATAAATGTCATCCTGAGATTTTTGGAGTTAATGCAATTCAGACATAATTCACAAAAAAATAATGCTGACATAATACTGTAACACAACAAAATATCAATTCTTTAACTTTATAGGAAATATACATGAAAACAGTGTGATGCCACATAAGCATGCAGATAGTATCCCTATTTAAAAGAATTTTTCATGGACATTACTGTTAGTGCTGATCTTCTGCATCCAGCCACTTACACACATACGCACACAATCACAGCCAGACACATTAACACACGCAGGTATTTCATGTGTAAATGGCTTTCACTTTGATCCAAAAAGAAAAACAATGCACAATATCTGAATAAAATAATGCCTAGACACAACCCCTGTTAGAAGGCAGACAGCTTAATGCTTATCAACTGAAAGCATACTTGTCAAGCAAGTTTATCAGTCAATTAATGAGACCAAATCCCAAAATCCCACAGTTCTGCTGCATTTAGCCATAAGTCTCATGTCTACACAGCATTTGTGAATGTCAGTCCAGTTGCTGTGACATTAGGGAGGTTGACAGGGAATTTCCTGAGGGACACATGCTGTTGACAGACGGTCCTGATGTCAGTGGAGGTAGACACTCTAGAACATCTGTATCATGCATTCTCTGGACTTGCCTACACCCACCCACTTAACTGTGGAGAGACAGAAACAGAAGTTATAATAATATTTAACTGCAGAATGGTTCTTCAAAAAATGTTGTAGTGAAAAGTCTTTTAGGGAAACACAAATTATTCTGCCAAACAACAAAAAGTAAAGTTAAAACTTTTACCTGGAAAAGCAGTTCACATGTATTTACAGTAAGTCTCACTATACATTTTATCAGTCAATTCAATGATGAAGAAAAAAAAACAGCTACAAAATGTAGTGTTTCCTTTGCTTTTTGGCAGGGCTCAATGATAATGCATTTAAACAGTGCCAAATCTAGTGGGTAATAGCTAAAATCATGGTGCTTAGCATTTCAGAGTTTTTTTTTTTTTTAAAGTGATTCATCTGTAGTTTCATTCAAAAGCACAAATGTAAAGTGAACAGAATAAAAATGTATTAATTTAATTAATCTTTCCTGGTTCTAGACAGCTTTGACTCGAGAGACAGGTGATTGAGGGGTTGATGAATAAAATTATGATTCACATAAGCCCTGATTAACATAATAAAACTCCAAATAAAGAAATACATTTTGGTCTCGATACAGTGTGTCCTGAATGTTCTTCCTTGCAGTACATCTCAACATTCTGATTTACAGGCTTTCTGCTCTTCCATGTGCATTTGACTTACTAGGAACACCAATATGGTTCTCCACAAAGCGGATATAATTCTGAGCTTTGTGGGGTAGATCATTCCATTTCCTGGCTGCTGAGGTATCAGTTTTCCATCCAGGAAAGGTCTCGTACTCCACTTCAACCTTCTGTAGCACCTCCATGTTAGCTGAATATGCAGAAAACAAAATACACTAAAAAGTCAGTGAAGTACATTTTTTGCTAACAAGACACACTTTCCTCTGGTTATAGATTAGCCTGCAGATAACCAACCTGACCCAATACATATTGGTAAGAAGTACCTTGAGGTATAAATCAACCCTTTGCATCTACACTTATCAATATTTTATATTCCATGCTTAACATTCTAATATGCTCTTGTTCTATTACGGGTCTCCCAAACAGCTTGGACCCAGAAAAGCATGGACTCTACAAGACCTCTGAAGTTACCCTGTGGTGTCTGATACCATGACAGAAGCAGATCCTTTTGTTAACAGTGAGGTAGATCTGCTGCAGACTGAATTTGTACCACCACATCTCACAGATCATCAGTTAGGACTGTTTCCAACATTGTTGAGCATCTACTGTGGTAACTGTGGAAAGGCAAAGTGTTCAAATTGGACTAACAACACTTTCAGGAAAGGTACCCCAGTTTAATCTGGAGAATGTGGATGCCACTGTTGGTAGATATTCAATACTACTGACCAACAGTACCCTTAAGCCTCAAGTAACCACCAGCTGTGGCCTGGTGGTTATGGATCTGGTCTTGTGACCGGAAGGTTGCTGGTTCGAACCCCAGGCAGGTCATGACTGAAGTGCCCTTGAACAAAGCACCTAACGCCCAACCCGGGCTTAAAGTAAAAAAAAAATCCTGAGCCTGAAACCTTTTTGTCGTGGTGATAGGAATGAAACCATACTATATTGTTGCTACTGCTAAGGTTTAATAAAGATTGTCTTTGAAAAGGGCAAACAATTGCTTTTAACAACACAATGAACAAGCTAACAAACAATCATGACTTAAATGAGGTTCCAATGCATTTGGACTCTAAACAAAATGTAAAATATGTGTGTCCCAAAGTGCAGCCTCGCAGGAAAAAAAACAAAACAACTCAAAACATTAAATGGAGACATTTCAGTAAATTACTTTGCAAGTAATTAAAAATAGTCAATATCACAAACTAAAGGAATGAGTTACACAGAGCTGGTTTAAGGCTTACTGGTTTTTATTATAAACACAGTCCTGTAAGAGATCCAAACCACTTCTTTTCAAATTTTTAAAAGAAACAATTTTGGCTGGATTTTTAGAAGAGAAATATTCTGTGGCTGCTACATTGGAGGCTGTGGGTGTAGCAGGGACAGGTCTTGTTGACTCAGTAGTTTGGTTTGGTCTAGAGAAAATGGGTGTCCTGAGCTAACTTTTTGCACAGGTTAACTAATGGTTGTGAAATTAGACTACTGCCTCGCTCAAAAAGCCGGAAATCTGGCCCCCGGCCAGAGCACTTTAAGCCCTGCGCCCAACTGTAAGTCGCTCTGTATAAGAGCGTCTGCTAAATCCCTCAAATGTAAATGTACTGTTTTAGAGATACTTGAGGTGTGTTGAAGGTCACTTCAAGGTCACAGGAATTATGGGTGGGTGAAATGTAAAAAAAACTTTTTCATGCTATGGAGGCACATGACTGGCCAATGTCCATCAAAATGTGCATGCTGTGACCACACTGTTACAAACATACACTTCACTTGTGAGTCAAGAGAGATAATCAGCCAAAAACAACTAAGAAGATTTCACTCAGCCTGCTCAAACGGCACCATCTTAATTAAGGTCTAACAGACTATTTGATGGCTTTCAGGAGACCGGAGGACTTGTGATCTCTTGATTACATAATTCGGGGTTCCCACTTTTCAGTACAACAAAATTCCCAGATTTTTCCCTGAGTTTTCCCTGATGATTTTTCAAAATTCCAGGATAACTATTTAAACCTATTTTGACACATCTCCAATTAGCATGCATTAATACAGAAATAAGGGCAAATATACAAGAAACGGAGAGAAAGACCCAGTCTGAATGAAACTCTGCTATTGTACTAGAGCAGAGTTCCACTCAGACTTGGAGAAACAGCTCTGGAGGCAAGGGGCGTACTCCCTTTTGGCTTTTTAGTTACTAGTAGTGTTTAGAGTTAGAGATTGTAAGTCAGCTACCAGTCAGCCTACAGAATGACAGTGATGGATAATAGAGATCTCAATACTAAAAAGCCACCATACACAATCATCCAGTAAAGAACGTGGGGACGTGAAACAGACTAATGACACTCTCTCTTGGGTTTATAAAATTCCCTGACTAGAAAAAGTGTTTCTGAATTTCCAGGTTTTCCCTGATTTCCAGGTAGAGTGGGAATGCTGTAGTTACACAGATACATAAATCTCAAGTACCACATCATACACCATTTATTATGTTATGATGCTGTATTAGATTTTTTTATTTTTACCTGGGAAATGGGGAATTCTTTTGCCACCAAGTTTGTAGGCAACACCCACTTTAATCTCATCCAGTACATCAAGAATGTCCAGTTTAGTTAAAGCAATTCTGCAAAAAGATATAAAAAATACTTACTGTTAACATGCATGTGCTTTCTGGTAAAAATAACTGTCACACAAAACAATCATAGTTTTGTTATTAAGGTTACACAACATATTGGTTCAGTATTTCAATCCAAACAGACAACTCACGCAGTAAACCCGTTGATCATGTGTGCATATCTGAGGATGACCAAGTCAAGCCAACCACACCGTCTCTTTCTGCCGGTGGTAACTCCAACTTCATGACCTCGTGTCTGTAATAGCTCCCCTACAGCCTAAACAACAGTTAAACCTATGAACGAGAAATCCACCAAAGGCATTCTCTAACTAAATGTTTAAATGATTAATTCACTCAGAAATCAGATTTCAATTATTTCCCACTTATTCCAGATATAGATCAGACAAGGCATGTCTGAAATCCAAAGTCCACTTTACAAACAAAACAAAAAAACTCAGTCACCCAAATAGTTTCTGTAAAATACATCAGCAAAACCTCTCAGACAGCATCTAGATCTTAATTAAGGTCTCACAGACTAGTCAATGTAATTAGAGACACAGTGGGTCTTTATGAACAGAATCAGAGCCAGCAGAAAGCTGACATTGGATCAGATTCCTCTGTATTAAACATTTTTTGTTATTTCTTCACAGTAAATGTGTCCTAAAACCACACACTTTGTCTGTGAGACCTTAATTAAGATCTTGAGTGAGGGTGGGCCCCCAAGTGGCTTAGCAGGCTAAGACCCTGACACTATTACCAGACGATCGTGAGTTTGAATGTTTGCCATCAACAGCCAGGGCCCAAGAGAGCAAAAATTAGCTGTGCTCTATCTGGGCGGGTAGATGGCGCTCTCACTCACACATCCGCTGGCTCAGGCGTCTACTGATTGGTCCATTCGGATCTGGGAATCTTGCACTTTCCTCAGAGCGCATTGGCTCCCCAGTGATGGTGTATCAGTGGTAGTTTGAAAAGAGGCGGTGGCTGCATCACACACAGCGGAGGAGACGTGTGCATGTCTTAACCCTCAGAATCAGGGACAGTGCAAAGTGATGGGGAGAGCCCCCTAGCGGATGGGATGGGTTAATTGGCTACTACCACATTGGGAAGGGGAGAAAATTGGCAAAAAATTATAAAAAAAAGAAAAGAAAAAAAGAAAGAAAAAAAGATCTGGAGTGAGATGAAAGAAGTTTTGTTGATTTATTTTGATAGAATTAACAGGGCTATTTAGGTGACTAGTATTTGTTAGGCACATTAGGGATTTACTGGAGAATAAATACAGTTTTTCATTTTAGAAATGTAAAGATGTGAGTTTTAAACATGTGTAAAGCTGAGCCCTGACCAAAAGGACCATCCTCACGATCTGAAACCTAACCCTTGGAAGAGTCTCAAAGTCTCTGAGCCTAAATTTATCTTATGTTCATGTGATGGCTATTAGAGCACAGAAGTACTCAAGTCCACTGTGAGACAGCTGCTTCACTGTGATAATCCTTCCTTTCAGTGATGTGTGAAAGTCACAAATATAAATACAACCTCTGCACAGTAGATACAGTATGTACTGTACATAAGAACATTATGTACATATGTACCTATAGATATATCCATATAAACCTATTTTCAATGTGATAGTAAATGGCAGCAATGGAAGTTCTTGGTGTAGAAAAGGCAACAGTTCCTTATCCAACATAAAATGGAAGACAATAATGACTCAATCCAAACTGTGCTATCAGTGATGTAGATGAGTGCTTACGTTGAGTTGTTCTGTTGGGAAGGCTCCAATGCCCACTCTAGTGGTGTAGGCTTTCGACACTCCATATACATCACCAATGTTTGCTGGGGGTATGCCAAGACCAGTGCACACCCCACCAACGGTACAGTTGGATGATGTCACAAATGGATAGGTTCCTAGACAGAAGATCCAGCTTTCTAAGCATGACAAACTATAATGACAATTGTCTAGAACAAGTAGACAATAATATTTGTACCAAAATCTATGTCTAGGAGGGCAGCATTTGCGCCTTCTACAAGGATCTTCTTTGGGGGTCCATGGATCGCATCATACATGAAATATACACCGTCCCTTACCATGGGCCTTATCCTCTCGGCATACTCCTGTAATGTACACAAGAACATTTAGAACAGAGAAACAAGTAATGTGCATGCCACACTTACTAATTGTAGAGATTCTCTAATTAAACTCACCTTCAGTTTTTTCAGCTCACCATCAACATCCACTTTTAGAGCTGGATACATGGACTGGTACTGCTGTGCAAGGTTTTTGAACCTGAAGTCAAGAATTCACGTTCAAGGGTGCTTTCTATCGTCATCTAAGCATCACCTTGTAAATACAGGTGTAAATGTGGTGACTTCACCTGGCAGAAAACTCTTTGAAATCTGCTAGCAGGTCACAGATGCGAAGTCCAGTGCGAGAAGCCTTGCAAGAGTATGTGGGTCCAATACCCTTCTTAGTTGTTCCTATGCTGTAATGAAAATTTAAACCTGAGGAAACCAGAGCACTGGTGTATTCATGCAATTTTTACTTAGTTTGATTATAGCCAATTTCCACAGCCCACACATCACATGATGCTACCACACTGAGTGAAGACTGGCATATGCTTCCTCTAAGAGAAGGCCATTCTGTCCATATAGAGTTATGTTCTCATGGACTCCCAGTCATGGATGACTGTAGCATCGCCCGTAGGGTTGCAGCGGTAAGCGGTTTTACGATATACCACGGTATTAAAATGCAGTTATCATACCGTGGGCATTTGCTTATTACCGGTAATAAAGGAGCGCATGCGCAACTCTGCTCCACCTCGGCCACTGGCGCCACGCTAAAGCACACAGCATCAAATCAGCCGTATGGGACTACTTTGGATACCTACAAAATGGACGTGAGGATGGGTTTCCCACTTACAAAGTTTGTGTATGTAAAGTGGCAGCTAAAGGAGGTGTGTGTGCTGAACAAGGTTCTGGTGACTGAAGTAACTTTACTCATGTCTGCGTTATTCCGAGAAAAACTCCACAGGACACCATGTAAGAACAAAAACAAACGGTTGTTTATTCCAGACTGTACACGTGATAAAAACAAAAATAAAACTTTTAAACCATGGTTAAGTTGTTCCAAATATAAGATGCAACACAAACCATAACGCTACACATGGTAAAAAAAACTTTTACTATCAGAATCTTACTGCCGCTCACTCTGAACCGCTTAAAACCGGTCCAGGCGCTGTACCAGAGCCGCTTTGCTCTTAAAGTGATAGTGCACTTATTCTTAACATAAACAAATCGTGCTTGAAGACATTTGTATCTACATAAACAGTACAAGTCTCACTTCTAGCATTTTAATACTATGTTAAGCAGCAGTAGATACATATATACACTTGTTATGAAAAAGTTTATTAACTATTTATATTTACACACAGTGCAGAAGATGGTCCTTATGTTTTGGTTCCTTTTTTTAAAGAAGACATTTTATACATAACTGTCATTAAAGATAGTTCCAAGTTTCAGCTACAATAAATAGTTTGTTAAACATAAAACTTTTGTTGATATTTCTTTAAGAGTCAGTGTAACTTATAATAATGAGACAGTTATCATACCGTTAAAATCTCATACCACTGCAACCCTAATAGCTGGGGATGAAACCATATTCATTTTATGAAATAATCTGAACATCCCCTTTACTTACTTTTTGCCTTCTTGTGCTTGCCTCTGGACTTCTTGCATTCCATCTACAGTCTGATGGAAGTCAAACACTAATGGAGAGCAAATAACTTATTGTACATTATCATGATTTCATAACCATAATATTTATTATCATATAGATTATATGTAAAAGTCATACCTATGTGAGCTCTATCAGAGATTACAAGTCTTTTCTCCCATCCTTTCAAGCCTAACCACAGAAATAAAGCATTATCAACTGAGTGTTTTGTTTTGAACTCATAATTAAAAATCTCAGATATGGAAAACAATACTGTTAATCCTTCATATATTTAATTGTCTGATTCTTCCATTTCAGTTTCCCTTCTTGTGGGACTGAAAATCTGTCATATAAAGTGACACAAATGGGCACCATCTGGTTCTACCTGCAGAATGCAGGCAGAGGCCCAGTCAAACACACCTGCTCCACAGATGCCTTTCAGAACAGGACTCTGATTAGACATATCACATGTTTGTGATGGGTTTGAAGACTAAGCCAGCATAATGCCCATTTGCTTCAGGAGAAATCATTAGCCTCTGCTTTACCTTTTTTCTCATTTTTGTCAATCTCCTCAAAAAGGCCTGGAAAATGAATGACTACTCCATTACCTGTGTGTGGACAGAGAAATGAGTATTTAATCTTTTTTGCTTTAGATGTTCAATCTTACACTAATTACACCAGCAGAATACAGTTTACAATTGGCAATGAGATATCTCACTGAAAAATAATGGCTTGCTAATAAGATAAATTAGATTCCTATTTTACACCACTAATGGTCACTGCTTCAAAACAAATTAAATCTCTATAATCAGCCAACCACCATGTTTCTATACTCACCAATGAGTGATATGCATTTGGTACTGATGATGCCACTAGGAAGAAGATGGAAGTCATACTCTGTTCCTTCGACTACCACTGTGTGGCCAGCATTGTTTCCACCCTGCGTGGAGATGTACATAGATATGGTATCATAAAGGTCACCAAACAAACCTTACTAACATAATGTTGTAAACCTTTGGTTACTTTGAGGTTTTGAAAGAGTCAGGGGAAATACAGTGTTAGTAGAAATAAGATAAAAACCCAGCAATTCAACAGCAACACAGACCAGATCAATGATTATATTCTGTGATAAACATGACTGTGACCCCCCACCTTTGAGGTTGACTTGCCCTTTCCTCAAACTCAA
This sequence comes from Crenuchus spilurus, assembly GCA_036984385.1. Taxonomy (NCBI): domain Eukaryota; kingdom Metazoa; phylum Chordata; class Actinopteri; order Characiformes; family Crenuchidae; genus Crenuchus; species Crenuchus spilurus. The sequence goes on from BRDA01007257.1 coordinate 26,120, forward strand.
GGCATGCTCAATGGGAAAGGTTCACTGCCAAAGCACTCGGGCCTGACCAACCAATGCTCAGAGTCTTCAGCAGCGGCACCTATTTTGAACAGCTTCTGGCTTGGGAGCTCACTTGCTTTCTGAGCTAAGTAAGTGACTTGGCCTTCTCACATGTCAAACAGCCCTGAGAATGTGACCCAGCCTCAGTCAGGAGGGGTGGGGCTGAATCCTGTGACTGACATTCAATGAGGTTATTATGGACAACCCCTCTGGACAGTGCATGCCAAGTTCCATTTTTTCTGCTGAACATAGTGAAAGTGTAAAAGAGGCAGTTCAAAAAGACATGGCTGATCAACTCTGGCCTTTCTCAAATAGGATACAGGAGAAAGAGTTTGAGGTGGAACAAACACGTTGAAGAATCAAAAACGTATGAAGAAAAATGAAGAAAACAACATACCACTTACTTCAGATCACTGCTGCTTGATAAAATAATAATAATAGAGAAAACAAACATTTACCACATAACACTACTACACTACAAGTACTAGTACATCTCCAAAAAATAGAATATACACCTAAAGTGCATTTGTGCTGATAATTTAATTCCAAAAGGTAAAGTGTCATATTTTTTTTATATTCATTACATGTAAAGTGACATATTTCAAGACTTTTTTATTTTAATGTTGATACCGATTAAATAGTACTTTATTCAAAATTAAATAATCTAATTTTGAATTTGACTCCAAAATGTGAGATTCTGGATTTCTGATTTTCATGAGCTTCAAGCCAAACTGATCAACAGGGAAAATGGCTTGAAATGTCACTTTACTTGTAATTAATCTAAAATATACGTTGACCTTTTTAAATTAAATGATCAACAACTATGAACTTTCTCACATTATTCAATTTTTTTTGAGATGCCAAATGTTTAAAGAATTCAAAGCTCTGTATATTAATTATTAGTCACCAACATTTCTAGATACAAAGATTATATAAAATCAGTCGACATTTCTTCAAAGGAGAGTGGTCTGAAAAGCCTTTTCACATCAACTTTTTAATCACGAAACATCAGCTTTTTATTTAAACGAGTCTTATTTAAATTTCCACCTTAAATAGTTCAGTGACTACAGGAAGACTGTTGGAAGGCGCTAATGCAACTGCTGCACCATTTAAGGTGGAAATGGAAATTCAAATAAGACTGTTAGAAATTCAAATAAGTTAACTTAAGCTTTTTAAGATGTTAACTTAGTCTTTCTGACTAGATAAATGTAAACTTAATATTATATAATGATCGTGAAGATGAACAGAAGAAAAGGTTATCTGAGCAGTTTTACCTGACATCTGCAGACAATGTCAGATTCTGTAGCCAGCAAGTCTACAACTTTCCCTTTGCCTTCATCTCCCCACTGAGCACCGAGAACCACGGTCACTTTGTTCCCAGAGTCCGCCCTCGGCCTCTTCACTCCAGCCGAGGAAGGGTTTGTGTAACTCTTGTGGTCGTTCGCTGACCAGCCTGAAGACATGTTGACCAGTCTGGAGTCGTAGCTCGGAGTGAAGCACCCCTCCAGACCAGAATTGTTTGATTTTCCCACCCGTTTTCCGGCAGACTCTGCCTCCTAACGTGTGATTGGCTGACACTTCTGCAGTTCATTCCCACAAGTTCTCCACATTAACAGGCTAATTTAGTTATTCAGTCGCAAAACAAGGCACCTTACAACCTGTTCTTTCACACTTTTCGCAAACAGCTATCCCACTATTTAATACATGCAAACAAGTAATAATTAATACATGTTTTTTTAAATTTTTTTAAAAGAGTTTTTATTGACTAAAACAAAACTCTCCATAAAACAATGTGTGTGTGTGTGTGTGTGTGTGTGCTGTCCAGCGCATTGCCATTGACTATTCCTGAATTGTTCACATTTAGCTGAAATCATATATAACTTCCCTTATTGGCATGACCCTAACCCAGCTGTGGAAATCATACCACATACCGTAAAATGAGCTTTTCCCCCTGAAATAGACTATTTTGGTTTAGTACTGTGTGTGAATAAGTAAAAATACACTACTTTGAAAATGCACAGACAATTAACAAATCCATCAAAACTTTACAACCTGAATTCCAAAAAAGTTGGGATGTTATGTAAAATGTAAACAAAAACAAAATGCAATGATTTGCACATCTCATAGTCCCACATTTTATTCATAACAGGACATCAGATGATGATCAGTATCAAATGTTGAAAATGAGACATTGTAATATTTCCTGAAAAATCTTAACTCCTTTAGTACTTTATGGCAGCAATGCATCTCATATATGTTGGTACAGGGCCATGTCTACCATTATGTAGCATCTCCTCTTCTTTTAACAACAGTCAGTAAATGTCTGGGAATTGAGGAGTTTTTGGGAGATGAATGTCCCTTTTTGGTCTGATGTGGCATTCTAGCTGTTCAACAGTCGTGGGTCTTCTTTGCCGGATTTTTTGTTTCATGATGTGCCAAGGCCAATTCAGCACCCAAACTCTCCTTCTGCAAAGCAATGCTGTTGTGATGGATGCAGTATGTGGTTTAGCATTGTCTTGCTGAAATATGCAAAGCTTTCCCTGAAAGAGATGTCTGGATGAGAGCATATCTTGTTGTAAAACTTTTATACAGTACACTGTTCAGCATTGACAGTGCCAGTTTCCAGATGTGTAAGCTGCCCACGTAGACACTAGGGTAACCCCGTACCATCAGAGATTCAGGCTTTTGAATTGTGTGCTGATAACAAGCAGAATGGTCCCTTTCCTCTTGAGTCGTTTGCAGAACACAGCATTTGTGGTTTCCAAAATAAATAAATAAAATTTTGATTAATCTGACCACAGAACAGTTTTTAATTTTGCCTCCGTCCATTTATAATTAGCTTTGGCCCAGTCTGTGTTAAGGCTTCTTCTTTGCATGATACAGTTTTTGTGGATTGCAACATTTGTGGATTGCAGTGTGTAAATGAAATTAGTCATTACTATTTTTTTGCTTTTAGCTATTGTGAACCGACATTACTGTACAGTTTCAAATATTTAGATATTAGATAAAACTACAAGTCCCCAGGACTGAAGCTGAGAATCACTGACATGCTAATTATTCATGACCTGTCACTAAATCTACACTTGCAGTCTGTGATTTCACTTATGTAAACTTATGTGGCACTTCTGAATCGAGAAACACTGGAATTTGAAATCACGAGACTGAATAGCGCAGTGTTAGTAGACTTTGATCAGAGGTAGTGTGACATCTGGCTACTTTTGTCTGTTATATGATGAATAATATAGTTTTACACAATGAACTCTTGACAAAGCACAGCTGTTAACTGAAAGTCATTCCTGCTTCCTCTCATAAAGCTGAGAAAATGCCAAGGAAGCTGCCTATTTAGGTGCCTACTTTGAAGAATGTAAAATGTAAAACATATTCTGGCTTAACACTTTTTCCTGTTAACTAAATACAAACCGGATTCCAAAAAAGTTGGGACACTAAACAAATTGTGAATAAAAACTGAATACAATGATGTGGAGGTGCCAACATCTAATATTTCATTCAGAATAGAACAAAAATCACAGATCAAAAGTTTAAACTGAGAGAATGTATCATTTTAAGGGAAAAATATGTTGTTTTAAAATTTCATGGCGTCAACAAATCCAAAAAAAGTTGGGACAAGGCCATTTTTACCACTGTGTGGCATCCCCCCTTCTTCTTACAACACTCAACAGACGTCTGGGGACACAGGAGATCAGTTTCTCAAGTTTAGAAATAGGAATGCTCTCCCATTCATTTCTAATACAGGCCTCTAACTGTTCAATCGTCTTGGGCCTTCTTTGT
>BRDA01007258.1:0-11259 GCA_036984385.1 Crenuchus spilurus
AGAAGAAGGGGGGATGCCACACAGTGGTAAAAATGGCCTTGTCCCAATTTTTTGGGGATTTGTTGATGCCATGAAATTTTGAAACAACATATTTTCTCTTAAAATGATACATTCTCTCAGTTTCAACTTTTGATCTGTGATTTGTGTTCTATTCTGAATAAAATCTTAGATGTTGGCACCTCCACATCATTACATTCATTTTTTATTCACAATTTGTTTAATGTCCCAACTTTTTTGGAATCCGGTTTGTAGATGTTGGCACCTCCACATCATTGCATTCAGTTTTTATTCACAATTTGTTTAGTGTCCCAACTTTTTTGGAATCCAGTTTGTAGTATCTGTAAGAAATAATGCTCCACTCATTTGAATGAATGAATGTTACCCTTATATAGAGCCTTTTACACAAAGATGCTCTACAATCAACTCACTCCTTTTACAGCCAACCGGAAGCAACCGTCTACCTGGAGGACTGCATCCAGCACTAATAGGGATCACCCAGGACAGAGTGCCAACCACATCTCAGCATACACACATACATTCAGACACACACAGTCCCCAGAGGAAACCCACACACACACGGGGAGAACATGGAAACTCCACCCCTCCATCCACATGACTTGAACCCAAGACCCTCCGCACTGAGAGGTGAACAGGCTAACCACCAAGCCACCTTTCCATATTGGGTTTGTCTTTCCTTCATGTGCTGTCTTAGTTCCTAAATCAGGGGCATCCAACTCCAGTCCTGGAGGCCGGATTCCTGCACAGCTCCTGATCAAACACACCCGATTCAGCTCAGCAGGTTTAATTAGTGCCAAAGCAGAGAAATCAGAGAAGTCTGACACCCCTGTCCTAGATGATCTTCTAATGTCTGTAGATGCTTCATATGTTTAGTTATTGATGGTTATACAAGTGATTTAACTTCCTTCTTCTTCTATGTGTTTTTGTAGTATTTACAGTCTACAAAACGTTTACACAAATGTGACTAAACTTACACTAAGTTGGGAACCACATGAGCAAAATAAGTCAACATAATTCAGTTATGTTCAGTGAACCTGTATGAGCTGAGTTGGGAACGTGAGATTAAGGGCGTTTTCAGACCAGCACTATTTGGTCCGGTTAAAACAGACTCTGGTTTGTTTGCTCTCTCGGTGCAGTCTGAAGTCAGTAAAACAGCAATTGTGCTCAGGTGTGGATCAAACAAACCATACTAAAACCAAGGTGGTCTCGGTCTGGTCCCAAATGAACTCATGAGCGGTTCGCTTGTGATGAGGGCGTGACCCGACTGTGGTGCAACTCCACAAGTTTGAGCTAATCGGAGAGCCGGTTATCACTAAAACTGTACTGTAGCTGCTGTCACAGGAAGTAAACGCTGTGCGGCAATCGGACAGTGACAGTTTTCGCTCTTACTGCTGCTTCTCTATTGTTCACGTTCTTGTTCACTCTGACCAATCAGAGGAGACAATGTGTTTGTGTGGTTTGTTGGGGAGCATTTTGGTGCACTTAGGTTTGTGCCTGTCAAACAAACCAAAAAGCTGAGGAAACACTACAAGTTAAATAAACTCATTCTGATTCAAACCAGAGAAACAAACTACTGGTTTGAAAACGCCCTCAGATTAAGCAGATTTTTAAAAATCATTTTAGCAAATTGTTTAATTGATAATTGTCTTAATTACAGTCAATTTTTTTGTTTTGTTTAGAAACAGAACTGTGACTCTTTTCTTGCTAATAATCAATATAACTCAATAGTCACCTAAATAGTGTAATTTTTGTGTCAAACACATCAGTGAGACTTCTGTCAACCTGTCAAAGCTCACAAGATGTTAATGCTGGTTAAAGTGATGTATTTATACAGAAATGATTGTGCAAATTTAGATGACTATTGAGTTCTAGTGTTTGTTAGCAATGCTAGCATCACAACTCCAGTTCTAATCTACACAATATGTCTTGGCTGATGGACTATAATTAGGTTAAATTTGAGTTTTAGGTGTTTCAGTGCAGTTTGTGTACAAATGTTCAAAACTGGAACACAATAAGAATATAATTATAGCCTAAATAACAGAGAGAGAGAGAGAGAGAGAGAGAGAGAGAGAGAGGGTGAAGGCCCTTAAAAGGTAGATATGTGCAGCGTGATCATTCTCTCCAGGGATTTCAGATAATAAGACTGATGGTATTTATAGACGGTCTTTTCAGTGCATCCCCCCTTAATCCCTGGCTAGTCCACCCTGTGAGGACCACCACCCTGCAAACGTCCAGTCACAGCACCTCCGAGCTGCACTCAAGGTACAGTTCTACCAAAAATACATGCATGAACATCCACTACGGCAGCACAAAATGAAAATATTTATCAGTTTATCTCATTATAAACAATAACTGGTGTCAGAATTGTGTTCTGCTTAAATATTAAAAACAAGTAACAACATGTAGAAATAGACAAATAAATTCTCTTTTATTTTATTTTATATAAATCTAAAATTTAGTGTCGATATCAAATTATTCTCATTTTTATATTATACATGCAATTCTATTGTAACATTGTCTAAACTGTAGACATTAAAATTGAGTACTTTTTCATTTTTAACTTTACTTTTAAATGCTATTTTTTGTTAATATAAATATTAATACTAGTATTTAATTTATTAAATTTGATTTGATTTTAAATGTACTAGTGTTTATTACATAGTAAATTTTAAGTAAAATTATCTCAACAGCAAAGAAATTTAAAGTTACCAGCCAATATAGTGAGATCATTTTATGTCATAAAGTGTCTTAACAAATTTTAAGATACGTTCTTATATTAAGCTTACTTTCTCAAAAATGAGACATCTTAGACATTTAAAGTATATTTAAGATGATTTCACTTGCTAATATTGTTTAAATATTGTATAATGAGAAATACTAGATATATTGACTATTTATGCTGATTTGCCAACATAGCACTACTACACTGAAATGATGTGAAATGAAATCTAGTTAGTAGATCTGTCATAAGATCGTAAGATTATTTATGTACAGCACCAGTTAAAAATTTGGACTGTAGATTAATACTAAAGTCATCCAAACAATGAGTAAATACATATGTAATTATTTAGTAAACAAACAAGTGTTAAACAAACCAGAATATGGTTTAGATTTTACATTCTTCAAAGTAGGCACCTCTTGCTTAGATGGCTTTCTTGGCATTTTCTCAGTCAGCTTTATGAGGTAGTCACCTGAAATAACAGCTGTGCCTCATCAAGAGTTCATGACTTGCATTTCTTGCCATCTTAATGTGTTTGAGACTCATCTAAAATCTAAAATATATTTTGGTTTGTTTTTAAGTTTTAAGATTTTAAGTTTACTACATGATTTCTTGTGTTCCTTTATAGTCTGAATGACTTCAGTATTCATTTACAATGTAGCAAAATAAAATAAATAAAATAAAAATATTGAATGAGAATGTATGTTAAATTCAGCAATTACAAATAAGAAAAAAATAGAAAGAAAAGAATAAAAACATTAAATTAGAAGGTGTGTCTAAACATTTGACCAGAACTGTATATATACTGCATATAAAGTTTTCAGTTTTGTACTGCAGAGTCTGAACAAGTTTGAAACACACTGATAATACAGGTGAAATAAAGAGTAAATAGCTGTGTGATGGAGCAGCTACAGAAGCAGATCCTCGCGTTTGTAGCAGGATTGTGAGGTAGTAATGTTTTTATGATCCTGTTCATTGCTCCTCACCAGCAGGTCATAAACAGTCATGTCCACGGAACGGTTTGACTGCCATTACTGCAAAGACTCTCTGCTCGGAAAGAAATACATATTAAAAGAAGACACACAGTACTGCACTAAGTGTTATGAGAATCTCTTTGCCAACTGCTGTGAGGAATGTTCTTCACCAATCGGCTGTAACAGTAAGGTAAGACATGGTGATTACTACCACAGATCAGCTCACACTGGAATATCAGTCTCATTTAATTAGATTTTATTCTCTGAATTTGTATGGTTTTACGTTACAAAACTAATTGTTCACTTTTCCTGATGTATGTAACCATTATGAATTATTCAGTATTTACTACAAATAATTCAGTATCTACTCTGGATTATTCAGCATTCACTCTTATTCATTAACCACTATGAATTATTTGGTGAGCCTTATTATTCCATATACATTATGAGTTATTAAGAAACCACTATAAATTATTAATTATCCACTATGAATTATTCCTTTTTCACTATGAATTATTCATTATCCACTATGATTGATTAATTATCCACTATGAATTATTCAGTATCAACAATTAATTATTCATTTTCCACTATGAATTATGCACTAAGAACTTAATAATAGCCACTATTAGTTATTCAGTGAGCACTGTTATTCCATATTCATTATGAATTATTAAGTAAACACAATGAAATATTAAGTATCTACTATAAATGAGTGAGTATCTACTATAAATCATTAAATAACCACTATGAGTTATTCAATATCTACTATGAATTATTCAATAACCACAATGAATTATTCAGTATCTACTATTAATGTTTAAGTAAAAACTGTGAATAATTCCTTAAGCACTGCTAATTATTTGGTATCCAGTTAATAATATAAATAATCAGTTTCTTCTATAGGTGATTCAATAAGCACTAATTATTAATAGTAGCCATAATGAATTATTAAGTACTTAGATTAATTATTCAGAAAAGACTACTAATCATTAATTGTCTACAGTAAATTATTGTCTCATTTGAAACTTAGGTTTTGAGCTTGAGGAGCTGAAATGATTTTTATTTATAAAGGTTTAATCAGACAACATAATTAGATGTGTCTGATATTTCCAGCTGTGATCTGTGTGTGTTCTGTCTGTAATTTAAAGGATCTGTCCTATAAGGATCGTCACTGGCACGAGAACTGCTTTAAGTGTGCGAAGTGCGCTCGTTCTCTAGTGGAGAAAGCATTTGCTGCTAAAGATGAGTTGCTGCTGTGCACTGAGTGTTACTCCCATGAGTACTCCTCAAAGTGCACTACCTGCAAGAAGACCATCATGCCAGGTAGGACAACCTCTGCACTGCCCCAGACAGGACACTTAACTTTCTGATGATGCACTGCAGGTGGTCTCGCACAATCATCAATCATTTAAACTCCTATTTCTGTCCCAGCATGTGGAGAGTGACTGTGGTCAGGCAGTTTTCTCAGTGCTGCTGTAAAAAAGACAGTCAGCACTGTATTTATGGTCCTAATCTGACTGACATACTACAGTGAATGATGACCCAGAAGCTGCCAGATTTATGTACTAAATGCTAAACTTTATATACCAGAAAAATACAGTGGAACCTCAGTTTTTGTTATTAATCTGTTCTAACGTGTCTGATGATAAATGAAACAAAAGATAACTGAAGCAATATTTCCCATAAAAGATAATGTAAATCCAATTAATCTGTTCCAGACACTCACAAATATTATCTAAAATATATTTTATATAGAATAACTATAGTTTTACATACAGAACACAATTAGAAATAAATACAAAAGACTATTGAAATGGATAAATGAGCATTTAACATCACTCTTACAGGTTTACGATCTGTTTTAGAGTGTGCCAGTGTTGTCCAGCCAGCAGCCTTTGTTTTGTACATCAGTTCTCTGGGTTCTCAGTTGCTTTTTGTTTTTGCACCCATTTTCAGGCAGCAGAGATGGTGGACTCGAGTCTCTCTGGTGAAAAGCTTGACTTGACTTTGACTTGGTCTTTATGACTTGAGACTTGACTTTTTTATTTTATAAAACTTTATTTTTTAATTTAAATATTTGCAATTTAAAAACAAAGGTTACGTTAGAAGATTTTTTGAAGCACGATCGGCTGATTTTACAGTGCAGGCAGAATGCTAAACAGCAATAACGAGCCGTGGTAGCACATGGAGCGAGGAGGAAAAACATGTGAAAAGTCAGCTTAAAAACACACGAAAATACTGAAATGTGCAGCTTATTTTCTGAGATAATGAGAGAGAAAGGATATAACAGGATAACAGAACAACCTAAACTAAAGTAAACACGTCGTCCTTCTACAAACCAATCAGTGTCCACTGTAGGAAGACGCACACCTAAGTGATGAGGACAGTACGTGGGCGTGTCATAATAAAAGTCCTTGGAGCTCTTGCAAAAATGCAGTGTGAAAACAAACCTAAACGGACCAAATGTATACAAGATAACAAACACACAAAATGTATACAAAAATATAATAAAATAAATAAAAAATAAATAAATAAAAAATAAAAAAACCTGGTTTTTGTATGTCACATGCTATTGTTGTTATTTTGTCCTGTTCATATCTACACTGTCTAACAACCTTGACATCTAGCATACGTAAAGATAAGATTGCTTATATTTGAAAGTTATGCTAAAGTTAAATATTTCTTTAATGTTGTGGCAGAGATGTTTGCTAGTGTAGATGAACTGGACAAAATAGCATGAATAGTAAGTGGCATACTAAAAACATGTGAATGTTTTCATGGTTTGATGTAATGTTTTGTAATGTTTGTAATATTAACATTTCAGACATTGTTTTATAGGTAACAGGTTTATACTTCAGGCAATATGTTTTTATTTATTTTTAGATACTTATTTTTATTTTATCTGCTATTCAGTTGATGATGGAATACTTTTTTGTGCTCAGAAATGTTCATTAAAAAGCACCTTCGAGAGATGCATTAATAGGTTATGGAGAAATGGTGTGACCCTCTTGATGGGGAAGCCATTAAGTAAGTTATGTAATTGTATGTTTGAGGTATATTAGATGCTTAATAGGTTTAGTTTATATTGAAATAAAACGTCTATATAGATTTAAATGTGTAAACTGGGGTAGATCAGACCATGTTTGTATGGCTTCACTTGTGACTTGCTTGACTTACAGCAGGGACTCGAATTGACCTGCTTGGTTCTCACAACAGTGACTTGGGACTTTCTTGAGACTTGAAGGCGATGACTTGAGACTTGTTTGTGACTTGCACATGAGGGACTTACTCCCACCTCTGTCAGGCAATAGTGCTGTGCACCGTTGCTTTAGTGTGATGTGTTTTCCTTTGTTTTGAGCATTATCAGAAACAAATTATGAGAAACAACGAGAAACAAAGCCAGAATGAATGATGAACGCTTGGGTGGATGGTTTGTTTTCATGAAATTAGCAGCGAGTCACGTGGGCACATGGATGAATGATAACTGTAACAAAATGTCCCTGAAAAAAATTGACAATAACTGAATTGTAACCAGGGCAAATGATAACCGAGGTTCCACTATACTATTGTAATGTCTCAGCATGACAGTTCCTAATACTAACATGATCAGTGCACCTTCTGCATTCAGACCTCTATAAAAGCCTCATTCACCAGACAATTAGTGCGAGGTCTTGTTTCTGTATAGTTCTGCCTTTCATTTCCGAACTTTAAATTATATTCCTATTTTGTGGTTTTTGGACTTTAGCCTGGACTTAGTTTTTGGATTTTGGATTAGCCTTTTGGATCGTTTGCTATTCTCTTATTATCTTCCAAGTGTTTTTTGCAGCCTGTTTTTCTCTAAACTCTTTATCTCTATTAAAAAATACTTGCATTTGTATCCAAGCCTCTGTGAATCATTACAACTATTATACATTAAACATAATAACAATTAGGAAAAAATAGTATAGAATATAATAATTAGTATATTTGATCATTTTATGTTAATATTTATTGCAATATAAAAGTTATTGTTATTGTTGTTGTTATTTTGTATTAATCATTATTAATAGTTATTTTTTATAAGTTTAGTGTTTTTAATTGTGCATAAATTGCATAAATAAGTATTTGGCTTCTGACAACCATATCTGGTCCACTTCTGAGCCATCAGAATATGTGGTATATGTGGGCCTGATCTGTATGCTAGATGTGGGCAGCCATGGCCTAGTGGGTAAGGATCTGGTCTGGTGACCTGAAGGTCGCCAATTCGATCCCTGGGCAGGTCACGACTGAAGTGCCCTTGAGCAAGGCACCTAACCCCCAATTGTAAGTTGCTTTGGATAAAAGCATCTGCTAAATGCCTCAAATGTAAATTTGGTTTGGGTCATAAACATTTAGTTTAATTTAAATGAAGCTAAAGGAAATCTAATCCAAGCATTAGCTGTGGATATGTGTTTTCAGTCTAATCAGCCCGTTAAACATTGTTTGGCCTGTTGAGTTTCACTTGATGAAGTGACTTCAAGCAGAACACATCCAGAATCTTTTCCTATACTGAGCCCAGCATGTAAAATGTAAAACATGGTTTAAAAAAAGTTCATTTGTATTCATAATTTAATTTAAATCATAAAATGTCATATACTTTACATGCCATTTGTTGTAATGTTGATTTGCATGCCTTATAGTAAAATCCCTGTGAATCAGCCCATATGATGATGATGATTATCATGCTGGGATGCTTTAGAGAAGATTAACATTAATAAAATCATCAACACACCCTAAATTATCTCATTGTTTTGTTTTAATTGCTATATAAACAGCATTTCATCACCACATAGTAAAATCCTCATTTCAATTAGCCAGTCAATGGAAAATGTTATGTTGTGGTAGCATCAAGCTAACAATTCCTCCATTCATACATGCAGTTTTTTTAAACTGCTTTTGTTATGTCAGTGTCTCTCTTGTCTGCAGTGTGACTTACTTTTCACCTTAACATGGCTGCAGAGTTTCAGAAATCCAGAATCTCAAAATAATAGAATATTTCATTTGGAATCAATTGCTATTCAAACTGTTTAACACTAAAACAAAAAAAGCTTGAAATGTGTAATGCAGTCACAATCATATGATGCTATTGGAATTGTAGTAATTCTACTACTAATAATAATAATTTTTAATAAGAATAAAAGGTAACACATTATAATAACTTTCATTAATAGCTCATTAACAAATGATTAATAACTATGAATGAATCATTAGTTCATGATAATTTCATTAACAAATGATTTACTAATGATTTAGTAATGATTTACTAATGATTTGTTAACATTTGCAAAAATGAATACAGTCATTAGTAACTACATGAACTGTCATTTATAAATATTTGTTCATGTTCAAATTCTCATGAAGTAACGATTTGTTCACAGTTATTAATCATTAGTTAATGGCTTATTAATGAAAGTAATTAAATTATGAACACAGATGAACTTTTGATCTTTTGTACTACACACACACCCTCTACATTACCCTCTATTATTATTATTATTATTATTATTATTATTATTATTATTATTATTATTATTATTATTTAAGAGTTCTTCTGTGGTGGTACAAGGTTTTGTCCTGTATGGTCAGTATCCCTCGGCTGTCTTTGAGAGGTCTTTATTTTTTGTTATTCTGCACTCTTGCTGAACCTGAGGATGTCAGGCAGTATCTGCTCCTGAGATGTCTTCTGTACGCTTGTGTTTGTTTTAGGCTCCAGAAAAATGGAGTACAAGGGGAACAGCTGGCATGAGACGTGTTTTCTGTGTCAGCGCTGCCAGCAGCCAATAGGAACCAAGTCCTTCATCCCTAAAGAAAACAGCTACTTCTGCGTCCCCTGTTTCGAGAAGCAGTTTGCCTACCAGTGCTGCGCCTGCAAAAAAGTGAGCCTTGCTCATAACATTATGTCCATTATGTTTAAATTTATTTTGTCAGCTGCTTTGTTTGTGCACGGCAAAACATTTATACCTTAGCGAGTCTAAATGTTTAAAATTGATAATTTTTTTAAATGTTGTGAGCTTATTTAAAGACTATTTAATTTAAAATCAGACATATTTTACTTGTTTTAAGTAATTTTATTATTAAAATTCTCACTATATTGGCAGATGAGTTTGCATGTCTTAAGCTATTAACATCCTCACCAAGAAAGAAGAAATAGGGGTAGGGCGATAATAAAAACAGTCAATGTTTTTGGTTTTAAAGACCCTACAGTTGTTTAAAATGTTACATTTCTGACCGATTGGTAGAGATGGCACAATCACATTGTATTAAGCTCAACACCTTCTTCAAGAAGATCTAGTGAATTAAATTAGCTGTACCAAATGGTTAAGCAGGATGTTAAACGGTTAAGACAAATGCCCTAAATAAGTAAAGTTATCCGCATATATAAATTTTACTTAGTAAAATTACATAAAACAAATAAGAAATGTGTGTTTATATGTTAAATTGTTATTCTAACATAATCTACAACATTCTGTTGAGAAGTGAGAAATATTAGATATTTAGACTAGATTTAGGATTTCCCAAATATATTTTGCAGTGTCATTGTTTTCTTTGCATTGTAACATTATTTTACATTTTCACTTTTTTTCTGAACACACTGGATTGTTTTTTTTTTATGCTATTGTTTGCCAATTGCTTTTGTTTACATTGGTTATTGTTTTATATTAATGTAATGTGATGCACTTACACATATGCTAAGCTGTATAAAATGATATCTGATCTATTAAACCGTTTTACATCTAGTCTAAATTTTGAATATTTCTCATTTTAAGAAGATTTAAGATAATTTAATTTACTCAAATTAAATGTAATCAAATTAAACCTGTAAAATTACCTTTCACATAATTTAATAAAATGACTTCTTATTTTATATAAAAAGCATGCAACATTATCAAAATAAGACATCACATTTACTATGATTTCACATGGTAATATGTAATTTTTTACAGTGTATACAATATATTTGCACTATTTTTAACCTCTGAAGATTAATTTTAGCATTATAAGTGTATGTTTTTCATATTTTAAAGGCCATTACCACTGGTGGGGTCACCTACCATGATAAGCCATGGCATCGCGAGTGCTTCACCTGTATTGGCTGTAAGAGGCAGCTGGCAGGTCAACGCTTCACCTCCAGAGAGAACTACCCCTACTGTCTGGACTGCTTCAGCAACCTGTATGCCAAGAAATGTGTTGGTTGCACCAAAGCCATAACCAGTAAGTATTCCTGCACTGATTCATTACTTAGTTCAAAATTAGAGCTACCAAACACTGGAACACAATAGTCACCTAAATAGCCTAGTTTAAAACTACCTCACTCAAAGCTCATATAGATTTCAATGAAGGTCTTACAGACCGGTGGATGGACACAATTTCTTAAAGAATAACAAAAACACACCATAAAGCACCACAAACCGGATTCCAAAAAAGTTGGAATACTAAACAAATTGTGAATAAAAACTGAATGCAATGATGTGGAGATGGCAAATGTCAATATTTTATTCATAATAGAACATAGATGACAGATGAAAA